>CM035129.1:25605525-25763025 GCA_020205605.1 Panax ginseng | reverse complement strand
CTGTCAAAACGACATAGTTTTGGCAGACTATGCACAAATAAATTATACACAGCTGTGTATGACAATATTGCTCTATATATTAACTTACAAAACTATAATTATTAACTTGTTATAATTTTTTAATTTAAAAAACTTAATTGCGATGTCGAGAGGCAGAAGTAATAGACAATGTAATTTTGAAAAAAAGAATTATATTTTTTAATCTCAACCATTAAGTATATTGATCAATGATGGAAAACGATGGAGATGATGGTTGCTGGAATAGTACTCCTAACAATCGGTTGCCATGAATTGGAACCCATATATATATATATATGAGAAAAATGTATGTACACAGTTGTGTATTATACAGTAGGCTATGACGACGGTTTTTGGGCTATAGCGACGGTTTCACCCATCGTCATAGCTATTCTGAGCTATGGTGACAGTTTAACGTCGCTATAGCTCAAAAAATCTGTCGCTATAGTCCTACTGTGTAATACACAGTTGTGTATATACATATAGCCCTATATATATATTAATAACTTATATTCAATAATTAATAAGTCATATATATATATATACAATAATTATATATATATATATAGGTATTAGCTTGTTACAAATTTTGTACTTTCAAAATTTACTTGCGATAATAGGAGGCAATCACAATGTATAATATAATTTTATTATTAAAATGTGTTAGGTTCGAATTAATTTAGAATTAATGAACTATACTTTAAAATTTATTATTTTTTATTTTATTTATAATTGTAATTAGAGCATTTATTTTAAAATTAAAATTTAGAATTTCAAAAATGATGAAAAGTTATTTGAATTATAATTTAGATTATTGATTATTGTATTTATTAAAATAAATAAATAAACATTCATTCATTAATACTATACTTTAAAACTCATTTGTTTTTTTCTTATTCTAGATATAGTTGTAATTAAAGTATTCATTTTAAAATTTAATATTTCAAAAATAATAAAACTTACTCAAATTATAATTTTAAACATTAATTATTATATTTATTAAAATAATAAAATTAACATTCATTTATTAATAACTTTACTTTAAAATTCATTATTTTTTTATTCTGGTTATATACTACTTTTATCGTTTGCTATAAACCCGAAAATATATCTAGATCTAGATCTAGATCTAGATCTTCTTCTTAATGTTTCCTGAAGAGACAAAGAAGGAGGATCGTGGATTGAAAAGATATAGAGTTTTCGTTCATCCGTAACAAAAGACACATCCTCTTATTTCCTCTCTTCATCTAACGCTAGTGAGGGAAGATGGCGGTACCAGGAAGACGCAATGGAATGATTGATGAAGACAAAGAAGAAGTTGCTCTTTTCGATGAAGAAGGAGTGTTTCCCAAGGCCGATTCTCGATATCCTCCGTATCTCCATGACCTTCTTGCCGCCACGTGAAGCTTAAGCAGCGTTGGCGTTACTCCTTGCTTATTTATTGGTATACCATATATATAACGCTACCTTCCCTTTGTTGATTTTTGTTCTTTTTAACTTTATTCTGTTCATGCGGCCATACACAATGACCTTGCCATGCTGCATGAGCACGCAACCAAGTCCTCTATGCGAAACATCACTATAAACTACAAAATTTCATGTGTCATCGGGTAATGACAAACAGGCGCTTCTCAACCTCTTCTTCAGTCCTTGGAAACTGTCCTCGCACTTGTCAGTCCAAGCATATTTCACCGTCTTCCTCGTCAAGTTAGTTAACGGAGTAGCTATCTTCGAAAAATCCTGGATGAATCTCCGATAGTAACCCGCTAACCCTAGGAAACTTCGCACCTCAGTAGGCATTTTCGGTTGTTCCCAATTCATCACGGCTTCCACCTTCGCTGGATCTACTGAAATCCCCTCATGGTCAATAACATGACCTAAAAATTGCATCTTCTCTAACCAAAATTCACACTTAGTGAACTTCGCATACAACTTCTCCTTCCTAAGTGTCTCCAACACTAATCTTAGGTGTTCAACTTGATCTTCTGGCGTCTTAAAATAGACTAGAATATCATCTATAAACACCACGTCGAACTTGTCCAAATATTGTTTGAACACTCTGTTCATCATATCCATAAATGCAGCTGGTGCATTTGTCAACCCAAATGACATCACCAGAAACTTGTAATGACCATAACGATCTTGAATGCTGTCTTTGGTACATCCTCCTTCCTAACCTTCAACTGGAGATACCCCGTTCTTAAATCTATTTTTGAAAAATACTTAGCCCCTTTCAACTGATCAAAGAGATCATCGATCCTGGGCAATGGGTATTTATTCTTTATCGTTAACTTGTTTAACTCTCAGTAGTCGATACACAGTCTTAATGATCCGTCCTTCTTCTTGACAAACAGTATCGGTGCTCCCCACGGCGAAACACTCGGTTAAATATACCTCTTGTGCAACAGTTCTTGCAACTGCACCATCAACTCCTTCATCTCCACTGGCGCCATACGATATGGTGCCCTAAAAACTGGTGCCGCTCCTGGCACAATGTCTACTCGGTCTCCCTATCCGGCGGAAGACCCGGCAATTCGCTCAGAAATATATCGGCGAATTATCTCACTATAAGTATTTGTTCCATGGTTGCTACCACTCTCTGGGTATCAATAAAATGACAGAGATAGCCTACGCATCCCTTCCTCAATAATTTCCTAGTTTGTGTCATGGTTAGACAACACAAACGTCCCGATGATCTATTCCCGTAAAATACTACCCGAGGTTGTTCTAACGTCTTAATGTTCACACATTTCTTTTGACAATCTATAATTGCCCCATGGTTCACTAACCAATCCATTCTGAGAATTACGTCGAATTCTCCTAACTTTATCGGTAACAAATCTACAGATAATTTACAACCCCGTATGTCTACACAATAACTCTTATGAATATCTTCAACAGGAATTATCTCTTCGTACGCTACCTTAATATTTAAAGGTATATGCAACTTTTCGGGTAGTAATTCTAATCGTCTAGCAAAATCGCATGCTATAAACGAACAAGTAGCACCCGAATCAAACAACACATACGCATTGATATCGTTGATCGGAATAATACCTGCGACGACATCCCCCGATGTAACTGCATCTTGGACTGTCATGTTAAAGGTACGACCCATCGGCCTACCCTGCTGCGTTGGTCCACTAATAGCTAACTTACCACTATTAGTGCCCCGGTTCCCGTCCGTCCCCTTCTTCGGGCAGTTCTTTGCCATGTGTTCAGTTGACCCACACACAAAGCATCCATGATTCTTCTTTAGACTTTCGGACGATTAGAATAATGTGCCCCCTCCGAGTCCTGATTATAACAGACGGCCTTCCCCTTGAGAGCAGACTCTAAGCGAGTCTTCCCATAGGTCTTGCAGGCCTCCATTCTTCTCTTCGGGTCTCCTTGCTTCACTCCGATATTCCCAGAGCTAAATACCTTCCTCTTCTGACCCTCACCACTACCACTGGCTCCCTCGATCTTTACTCTCCCGTCTACTTTAACCTTGCTCTTCTTGTCCTTGTGGTATTGACTTAGAGCCTCACTACCACCCTCGGTGATTATCTCCTTCTCTAAAACGGTTCCAAAAAAAGTAGTTTGGAACACCGATATACGGTTATAGAGCCAGGGTTTAAAGCCCTGCTCGAACCGTCGCACCTTTCTCACCTCAGTATCCACTTGATGTGGAGCGAACCTTGCCAGTTCATTAAACTTGGCGGCGTATTGGGGAACCGTCATGTCCCCTTGCTTCAACTCGAGAAACCGCATCTCCATCCTCCCTTGCATGCTCGTGGGAAAATAGTTCTCGAAGAATATCTCCTTGAACCTCTCCTCGTCCGATTCATTTATCCCAATTTCTAGCACGATTGGCTTCCCACCAAAAGTTGGCCTCTCCTTCATCATATAGGTTGCAAAGGCAACCTTTTGGGCCTCGTCGACATTTGCTATCACAAATGCCTTCTCTATTTCCTTAACCCACGTTTGGGCTTCAATAGGGTCCGTAGTTCCTTTGAACTCCGGCGGACCTACACTCTTAAAATCCTTAGAGGTAGTAGCTCGTGCTACTCCTGGATTTATGGGGATATTAGCCCCTGTTCTATTAAAGGCAGCTGTTAATAAATTAACAAACTCCTGCATCGGGTTAACCGGACCTCCCTCCAGTTGATTCACGTTAGCACCTTGATTACATTGCACTCTTCTCGGCGGCATTTTGCTGATACAATAAAAATTTTGTTATTATTCCTTTCTTTATTAGTTATCATTAATATTAAACAATAACTCCAACATCCATAACTCATTGCTTTCCATAAAAATAACTTATATTCATTCTTCATAGTATAATACTACATCGGTTACATACATGTACCTAAGTCGCTTACATTACTTTTTCCATTGTTGCTTTCCAAAATTGGGATTTACAAAAGACTACCCTCTACTATACAAAAGGGCTTTACGTCACTACTAATTACAAAATATTTACATATTACTCTAGCTATCGCTAGTCACATACGCCTCAAGGCATTATCAAATCTGCCTTGGCAAGACCTAAGCAATAATATCACTACTAATAGTATGTCGTGTTTGCCCCACCTCTACAGGATATCCAGCTACCTGCTACTGGAAATCTGTATGAGAACTCCTATAGATATAGGATATTCTCCCTATCTTCTGCACCTTGGTCTTTAGCTCCTCCTCGAGCTCAAAGACCTCATGCTATAACTCGTGGACTGTCCTTAGCCAAAATCCTCTCGTCATGTTCTTTCTCCCACATGGACTCGACATCAGTCTTGTCCTCTATAACCATTTGGAGCTCTGCTTTTAGCTCCTTAACCTCCTGACAGTAATGGATATTTCTATCCAACACTGACATAAACAGAGACATCATTGACCCTCCAGGAGCTATCTCCGCTGCTATAGCTACCGGATTAAAGGACACTGTCTCTACTTCCTCTTCTATCATCCCATCGAATACTGACATATAGTCAGCATCATCTGAGTCTCCAAACTCAATAACTACCACCTCCGGATCTGCTGCTATGGGGTTCGGTAAAACCTCTATTTGGTTCACCGATTCTTCACTAATGGCATGACCATCTACACAAAACAATTAAGTTGATTAGTACACATCATTAGAATAATAAAAACACATAACATAATCATAATGCATTTTTATAAGGTTATTTTCTTCTTGTACTTCTTTGACTTCTCTTAAGGTTATGACTTAAGGTTTTTAATCCCCCCTTAAGTTTTATAACCTAATGCTTTGATACCAACCTGTGATGCCCCCAAATCCGGGTCTCTTCCAACCCGACAGATGGTGCTACACGATACTACCATTCATTCATTCATTCAATTGAATAGTCTCAAAAGATATAATATAACTTCTATATATCCAAAATAATATTACATTTCCCCAGGTTCTTTGTAACCCATTCTTTTGTTCTTGTCATAATATTCAATATATTACAGACATTCAACTATTCTATTACATAAGTAATCTAAGGGTTCGTCTTCGCCTTGCCCTTGTCCTTGCATGAGCCTTCGATCCGCTCGATCTTGGATGTGTTCATATGGTTCAAGCAAGAGTGAGCATGACTAGCTCAGCAAGTACTACAATTCTAATAAACAACATGCTTGAAATATAGAACTCATATATCTTTAGTAACTGAACAATAGTTACGAAGTACTATTGATAATTCAAAATAGCACTTCTTTTCATTCAAAACATTTTACAACAAAAATATTCAGTAAAACATCAGTTCCGGTCCAAGACCTTGAGCATTTCATAAGTTCTTTTGAAAAGGACAACCCGACACTAAGTCTGTAAGTCCGACATAGCTTACGAGCACTTCTGGGTGATCAGCCCATAGTACTTTATGTTGATTAACACTACATTCATTAAACATGTATATGTTTAAGTTGTGGTAACCTCACGTGCCTGTCGTTAAACGACAAAAACATTTTAGCATACTTGGTCTTTGATTGAAAACCATACCAATATAACTCGGTAAACATTAATCATGCTTTAACAGAATCATAATATAAGTCTAGCCGAAAGAATTGGCTTTGACTTCCTCATACAAAATTTTATGCGAAAGGATACATGAATTACAAAGCTTGTCCAGACTGAACTGGAACAAGGGTTAGAATACTTGCCTTTAGCGTCTGCTTAATGATTATCACACGTACACTTTCGAGTCCGCAATGTTCAATGCTCGTTTCTTCGTTCTAAGTCAGAATTCAGTCATTTTCGAGTCCGCAACTCTATAATGCCAAATATGACTTGTCTCCATTGAAAACCAATGTTTCCAACTTCAAACACAAAATACGACTTCCATTCCGAGAATTTCACGAATTCGACGATAATCGTCCAAAATCGTGTGAATTCCGGCAAAGCTTCATTACTAATCATTCTAAATGGATTTTAATCAACATATGATCATTACAAGTTACTTATCACACCAACTTATCATTAAAGTAGGTTTTGACTTATTCTCATAAGTCAATGACTTAATCAACTTATTAACTACAAATTCTCATACTTATGACTTACTATAGACATAAGTCCATCAATCAATGTTCTCATACTATATTCAACATACTAACATTATATGACAAACATATGACAAGTTCTTCATGATTCTATCAACTTATTAGAGTTCAAGTTGCTTATTCAACTTATTCGGCTTAAGTTCATTCATTAATAACTTATTACATGTTCTTAACAAACAATCCCCCTCCTCTATCAATCCTATCATAGAAGAGATGAAGATAATAGATATGAGTCTTACCCTTGAGGACTATTACTTCACTTCACTTTGGAAAATCTAGCAAAGGTTGAAGTGGCTTATAAGTGCTTATGTGGCTTATTCTCTCTAACCAATAAGTTGCTTATCTTTGAGAGGAGTTGGGAGAAATTGAACAACTAACAAATGAAGTGAGGCTTCTCTATTTATAGGCAACCAAAAACTAGGGCATTATAGTCAATTGGACATTCCACCTCCTTTAATCACCTCCTTAATACACCTCCTTACTATTCATTGCTTATCAACCAAGTCTACTTGCTAGCCACTTCTATTACTTGATCATCAAAACACTTGGTCACCACACAAAATATATGCCCATCAAGTCTACCCCTTTACACTTGGATTGCTCCATGGATCATGGCTTAGTCATTGGGCTTGTTAACTAATCAAGCTAATTTCTTGTTGGGCTTATGCTACAAATAAATTGGACTTATGATTATCAAACACTTGGGCTTGAGTATCACATTCTATTGGACTTCTACCATTAAGCTAATAATCCTAAAAGTCCATTACATTTAATTAACAACTTAACATATATACACCACGTATAATTCTCGTATGCTAGCTCGTATATTAATTCGTAATATACGTTATTTCATTCTCCATTCTTAATAGTATAATACGTCGTATTATACTTACGTTCATTACCTCGTACAATGCATACACATCCTTTGATTAATACTTTCTTTCCTTAACGCTTAATAAACCTAACGTTCCCAAATTAGGTCCACATGCAAAATATTACATTTTCCGTACTTAGATTATTATTACATAATCCATCTCACCTTAATATTATAACTTTACGTATTTCTCAGAAGTTCAAAAATAATTTCCGAGCAGAAATCGATGAATAGTATTTTTCAGAAAATATCTCGGAAAGCTTTTATTTTCGTCTTAGAAATTCAAACACTTTAATTCATTCACGTAGTTAAAATACTACGACGTTCCGACGTTTCTAGGTTATAGAACGACATTCAACTTATCAACACGTAATAATAATAAATAATATTATTTTATTCATTATTAAAAGTATTTACAAAAGGTTCGATTTTCTGGGGCGTTACAGTTGCTAAAGGATCGATGTCTCTGTATGAAAGCCAAATTTCTTTGCAAAATGTATTACTTTTGGCAACGAAAAAAATCGTTCGATTCTTGAGAACAATTATAGCGCTCATTCTGTTAACGAAAGACGCAACGACAGTAAAGTCGTTGCCAAAACCCTTTTGCAACAAAATTTGGCACCTTTAGCTACGAAAATCGGTTGTTGCTAAAGCCCCATTTTTTTGTAGTGAAGTGAAAGCAACCTCGATGAGGTGGTTATTGTGGAAAACGTAGTACCAGATCCAGAAATGGTGGAACTAACAGATAGTGATTCGGACATTGAAGTTGGAGCTGATCAAGCATTAACGGAAGTGCAGAATTTGAGGAACAAGGTTTCTTCTCTGGAAAAGCTGTGGGAAATAAAAAAGCTGTTGAATAGTCAATTGCAGAAAGCATTAATAGAAACAATAGAAGAACAAGAAAAGCTTAAAATCCAAATTGATCAAATGGGAGCTAAAAGCAACAAGTCGGGTACAACTCCGAGCAAGAAAGGGAAAATAAAAATGAAAGACCACGATATAGAAAATTCTAATAACAACCAAGGGAACTTTAACCGAATAGAAAAGTGTACAAACTGTGACAAGAAACATGAAGGCGTATGCAGGAAAGGGGAGAATGTTTGCTACAATTGCGGACATGAGAAACATTTCTCTCCCCATTGTCCCAATCCAAAGCAAGTTGTCTATTTTAATTGTGGGATAGAAGGTCATCAGGCGAAAAATTATCCAAGATCAAGAAAAAGGCATAGTGAATATGTAGTATAGGTTCTGTTGTGTAGGTGTGTTTAATGTAATATGTGTGATAAGTATGTTTGTGTAATGTAATATTCCCAACTTTTGTATGAGTCAAAGTTGTAAATCCCGACTTTTGTGGTTACAAAGGGATAACAGTATGTGCTTTGTTATGTAAAGTACTTTGAATTAATGAATATGAATCTATGTTTGATTAATGAAATAAGTTTAATACGTGAAACTTATATAATAAGGTTTAGAATGTAAAGAATAATTTATGGTCTTTTTTAACCGGATAATGCCGCCAAGACGTCAAACTCGAAATCAAAGGGTAGAAGAATCATCAACAATATTTGGGGACAACAACTTGGGCCGATCTGAAGACTTTGCAAACATGGTAGCTCAAAGCTATGCAACAAGGAATACCGGTAAGGGAAACTAGCAGGACAATCGCCTTGTAATTTCAAAGATTTTAAGGCTGTAGGACCGCCAGAATTTAAAGGGACAACTGACCCTGTTGAAGCCCAAACTTGGGTTAAGGAGATAGAAAAAGTGTTTGTAATAGCTAGGGTAGCTGAGGGGCAAAAGATATCTTTTTCCACCTACATCATGAAGGGTGAGGCGAATTTTTGGTGGGAAGAAAATCAGGCAAGGGCAGGAGAAGGATTAGTTACTTGGGATAGGTTCAAAACTTTGTTTTTCGAAAATTATTTTTCATCTAGTATGTAGGCTAGGATGGAGGTAAAATTTTTGGAATTAAAGCAGGAGAACATGATTGTTGCGGAGTATGCCGCAAAGTTTAATGAGTTGGCTAGGTTCGCTCCGCATCAAGTTGATACGGAAGCTAGGAAGGCGAGAAGGTTTGAGCTGGATTAAAACCCTTGCTCTACAACAAGGTGGCAGTATTACAGATTGGTACTTTTGCAACACTGTTAGAAAAATCTTTTATTGCTTAGGAGGGGAGTGAGGCCATGAGACTCTATAACAAGGAGAAAAGGAACAAGGGTAAGGTCGAGGGAGCTAGGAAGGTGGAAATTAATAGTGGAAGTAGGAGTGGTAATGGCAAGAGGAAGGGGAGCAATTTTGGAAATGTTCAGGTAAAACAAGAAGGTGTGAAGAAGCAAGGGGTACAGTGTGGGAACTGTGGAAAGAATCACTCTGGGGAATGTCTGAAAGGTAAATTTTCATGTTATAAGTACAGGCATGACGGCCATATCTCTCCCAACTGCCCCAATCCTAGAATGAATAGTGGGTGTTTTCTGTGCGGATCGAAGAAGCATAAGGTGAAGGACTGTCCGAAAAGGAGAATGAAGGCTGAAAGTGTGAACATAGGGAATGGCGGCGGGACTCTGGCGATCACAAGACCAACTTCATCCAACAAGCCGACAAAATCAACCGCAAGGGTCTTCAACATGACGTTTCAAGATACTGTGGCAGCTGGAGATGGAACTTAAGGTATTATTCGTATAACTTTTATTTTCGTATACATGATTTTCCTATATATAGCAAATTAATTTATAAAGAAATGTTGAAGGAGGAATTTAAGTTCTTTTAGAAATCAAATTTTTCGTTTAATCAGATAGTCAAGCTTTATGCTGAATAGTTAAAGATCATTTCGATCAATTATGATCGAGATCTACTTTCAATGACTATGTATGCTATATACCCTGGTATGTATAAGTTTTAAAACAGTGATTCTGGGGACAAAATCTTTATAAGGGATGGTGAATGTAATAACCCAAGATTTCCTATGTAAATAAATCAGAAATTTTGCGTATAATTTTTTTTATTAAAATAAATATGGAGAATATGTGCCAAGATAATATGGATATATATGTATGTGATAAATAAAATATATTTATTACATGAATATTTACAAATAATTTTATTTTAGAATTATTGATTATTATAAATTATATTTTTATAATAGAAATATTTTCATTAATTATTTTGATGAAAATATGATTATTATATTATTTAAATAATATATGAAATTATTATTAGAAGTATTATAATAAATATTTTATAATATGAATTTATTTTAGATTAATTAAGTTAATTATTTTAACTTAATGAATAATGGTATATATGCAAGGTAAATCAGATATAGAATCCAAACCCTAATTTTGGATTTTTATCAAGGAATGGAAATAATAATATTATATTATTTTTATTTCAGTGCTATAAATATATACTATATGTGTGTTGACCGATAATGGTTGGTCAATTATGGTGTATCATGACCAAACCTAGCATTACTTTGTGAAACCCTAATTTAAAACTCAAATACGAGTTCAAGGCTATTTGGTAAGCGTGTTATGTGATAATTATGTGTACTTTAGAAATTTATTGTTAATTAGGGAAACTCTAACTGATAGTTAGGAACCCTAATTAATTGGAAACCCTAATTTCTAAATTAGTAACCCTAATTACTAAACTAGAACCTTAACTGTTAAAATATATAGCTAACTGTTAATTAGGGAAACCCTAATTATTATTTAGGAATAATTGTAAATTGATAACCCTAATTATAAAAAAATTAGGAATTCTAAATGCTAAAACAAAAACCCTAATTGTTAATTGTAAGCCCTAATTGCTAAATTAGCAATCTTAATTATAATTAGTAAAACTTAAACCTAATTTTCATGTTCTATGTAATTAGAAAACTAAATGTAATTAAGGAACACTAATTTATAATTTTTAGAAACTAAAATTGTATATTTTTTAGTCAAATTAGAAATTCTAGAAACTAATAAAATTTATGGAACCTTAGGGTTAAACCCTAAGGGTTTGCCAAGATTACTTTCATGCCATTAAAATCATAAGACAAATGATCAAATTGCCCTTATTTTATTATTAAAGGAAACTTGTAGATCTTTGCCTATGTGTAGTTGTTCAACCACTCCAACCTAGCCATGTGCCTACATATTACACATATCAACAACATCTTAGCCAAATGTATTCCACCACATTATTTATAAGATCAAAGAGAGAGAAAAGTCACTTATTAAGCCATTTGTGTAACCAATACTCAACTCACTTCTCTCTCACCCAAACCCACAAAATCTTAAGGCATTTCAGTCACAAAATAAAGCCCCACTACCTCCATTAATAAATTAGAAAGCGAGATTCAAGTTAGTTCATAGAAAGGTATAAACCCTAACTTAGAATCTGACCTTTAATGTTGTGTTAGAACTGGTGTTTATGTGTTGTAATATGTTGTAAGTAGTGTTAATCAATGATCTGGGTTGGTATCGTGTATATCCATAACATCTAAGTGCTCAAAATTGAAGTTTTTGAAAATCTGGAAAAAGTTAAAAAAGTTGTTTGACAATGAATGTCAGACCTCATATCTTTTTATCTATTATGTGTTTTTGTTGTTTAAAGGTTTGATCTTGTAATATGCTATGAGATCTTGGATCTAGAACTTGAATCAGGTTTAGATCTGGCATAGATTGAAAGTTATTGATGGTCAAAGTCGGTTGACCGACCATGACCAAGCCTTTCTGGGTAACCCAGAACTTACCCAGATGGCTCTGACAGTGAGTTCATGCTTGTCCACAGATCTTGTTGTGTTTGTTGATTTGGTTCTTGTTCTTGTATCCATGTTGTAGTATGTTACATTAACTGTTGCTTCAAGCTTTTATATCGCCTAAACATCAAACAAGTGGATCATAGTGGATGGTCAAACCAAGTTGGACGAGCATGAAAGTTGTTTTCTGGGTAACCCAGAAAACGCTTGAACATGTCGTCTGACATGGTTTGACCATCATAGATCTGATTGATCTGTTGTTGTTTTAGTGATCTAATGTGATATATTTCTTCCTGGTCATGTTGGCTACACACTGGATCCATTATATCACAAAAAACAATGCACAGATTGCAAGTTTTGGAAGCCCTAAAGTGACTGCTCGAACTGTTCTTCATTTCTGGGTAACCCAAAAATGAAGAACAGCTCTGACAGCCACTTTTCATGCTTAGATCTTCTTATTGCTATGTTGTTTTGCCATGTTTGTTGTTGGATCATATAGTCTTACACTAGCACTATAAGATCTAACCAACATCTTGCCCAAAAACAACATGGTCAATGTTTAATGTTTGGTTAAAGTACTCAACTCGATCACTGACATGAGTTTCTGGGTTTGGCTAAGAATATGAAGAATACCTATAGCAACGGTTTTGTCGCTATATGCACTCTTTAGCGACAAATCTAATAATTTTAATTATTTTAATTTCCAATAATCATTTAAAAATAGAAATTAATTTCTAAAAATTACAGAAATAATTTCAAAAATTATTTGAAGTTATGAAAATTAACTTTTAATAATTTGGCATATTTTTCATAAATATTAGTATTTATTTAAATATTATTGATATTTAATTAATTTAATAAATGCATTAAATAAATTACTTAAAAATAATTTTGTTATATTAAAAATCATTTTAAATGATAATAAGGCATTTAAAAATATTTTAAGTTATAAAATATAACTTTTAATATTTTAAAGTAAATTTTATTAATTATTTAATATTAATAATATTTAGATTTATTTAATAATTATATTAAATAAATTATTCAAAAATAATTTTAATATTATTAAAATTATTTTAAATGAAAATAAAGTGTTTAAAAATATTTGAAGTTATAAAATATAACTTTTAATATTTAAAGGATAATTTCATTAATAATTTAATATTAATGATAATAGATTTATTTATTAATAATATTAAATAAATAGTATTAAAATGATTTTATTAATTTAAAATCATTTAAAAAGGATATAAATGAATTAAAAATATTTTAAGTTATAATTAATGACTTTTAATATTTTGATAAATAATACATTAATATTTAAATATTAATGGTAATTATTTAAAAATGATTTTAATGGTTTTAAAAATCATTTAAAGGTAATATTAATACTTTAAAAATATTCTAATACAAATAACTTTAATATTTTGGCAATGGTTTCATTAATAATTTAATATTAATTAAATATTAATAATAATAGAATTATTTAATATTTAAATCATTTAATAATTAATCCGATGATTGAAAAATTATGATAAATTATAATAATTATTTAAAAATTATTATAAGTCATTTAAAAATAATTTGACTAATGTTTAAGTTTTATTGAACTTCGAGATAGAATCTTAGACTCGATAAGTACCCGATAAATCCGTCGGTACACCGAAATATTTCAGAAATTGATCTGGACTTAGATTGTTTGACTGTATTAATGTTTGTTTGTGGTCCCATGACTGATATAACCATGTGAAAATAATATTAGGTTATGTGCTGACTGCAAATAGTAGTGTTATGTGATATGCTATATTATTCTAATCGAATAAATGATCTTATTAATGATAGGGCTTGATATAAATAAAACTAAGTTGCATAAGCAGCAGACCAGATAAGTATCTAATCCTTTGCATTTATTTTATGCAATTGACATGTGTAAGCTAATATCTAAACTATTCTTTTTCATTGTTCAAAAGTCTTAACCCCTGTATATATTTATGCAATAATTCTGTATAAGTATGTTATTAGATCATAATATGTTGTACAAGCTTATTAGTTACATTATTATTGATCAGAGATATATATACATTCGTTAATTTCTAAAGCATGGTTATACAAGTGTCCTCACTTGGATAATCATTATGTTTTATCACATGTTGATACATACTTATTGGTTTCCAATATGTATACGTTGACTTAAAAGCTGTCTAAGCTAATTGATTCGGCTAGACACAAACTTAAAAATATGATTGAACAAGATAGAACTTTATTGTTATCCAACCGAATTGTTTTAGTCTGGACTAGTATGAACATCCCAAATATGGGAAACTTTTATGCGCCTAAGGCGGATATGCTGGATGAAAATATCATTCTTGTATGTAGTATTGATCAATTCAGGACATAACAGGCTGATCACCCCCATGTGCCCGTAAGTTATGACAGTTTACAGATGAAGTTCTATTTAACCTTTTAGAAAATAGAAAATAATGTTCATAGTCTGTCGATTGATCCTCATTTATAGTCAGTACGTAGTTTCAAAAATTTGAAATTGAAATGATATGTTGTTTATTATTGGCCCAGCTTACTTCATAACTGTTGATTCGTTGTAGAAGTATCGTTCAAAGAAAACATTTAATCCTTTTAGCTAACTATTATTGATTGCTATTACTTGCTGGGCACTCAAATTCTCATCCTTGCTTAATTTAAATGTTTTCAGCTAAGCGTGAACAACCAGAAGGCTCGGCTAAAAACAAAGGGAAAGGAAAGGTTGATGAATGAGTTTAATGATATCTTATGTAATAGTTTAACTTTATTATGATAAGGATGACATATATTATAATGAACATGTAATGAATTTTTAAGGGTTACGTACTTGGGAACTAGACTTTGATAATTATGTAAATTAAGTTTGATATATATATTATTGTTATTATTATTAGTATTATTCCGCTCATATAAATGGTATCGTGAAGCACCGAGTTCGGGTTTCAAGTACCTGAATTTGGGGGCATCACAATAGGAAAAGCAAAGTGAGGGCTTAATGGTCATTAAGCCATCCCACCTCCTTTCTCCACCTCCTTACTATTCCATCCTTGGTCACCAAGTAAAACCACTTTACTTGGTCACCAAGATGGTTGCCATGTGATCCATGGGGTCTAAATGGGTTGCCCTATGGGTTTTCCTTACCTGCTTACCCATCGGTTCGATCCACAGATCCGGTTCTTAGTTTGGGCTTAAGTTTTAATAACTTTTACTTAACCTTTGGGCTTGCACAATCAAACATTGGGCTTTAACATTATTTCCTTTGGACTTTTACAATTCCTACTCAAATCCTACATGTCCAATACCATTGGCTTAATGCTTATAACGTATTGTGTACGTATTCTTCTCGTATGCTAATTCGTATACGTATTCATCATATACAATATACTATCATTCATACATACTCGTATAATATCTCGTATTATACTCGTATTCATTACCTCATACAATACTTACGCGTCATATGATCATCATTTATTCATTAACTCTTTACTTTCCCTAACGTTCTTGAATTTAGTACATAGGCGAAAAACTGCATTTGTCATACTTGAATTATTATTACATAATCCATCCTTCATTGTTATTCCATCGTTACATATTTCTGGAAAGTTCAAAAATAATTCCCGAGCAAATATTGATGAATAGTGTTTTTCAGAAAATTTCTCAAAAAACTTTTATTTTCGTCTTGGAAATTTAAACACTTTAATTCTACCACGTAGCCAAAATACTACGATATTCCAACACTATTAGGTTATAGAATGACATTCATCTTGCTTAGTTATTATAAAATAATTTTATTCATTATTTAATCAAATAAAAGTATTTTACAAATAATCTAATTTTATCGGTCGTTACATTTACCCCTCCTTATAAGGATTCTGTCCCCAGAATCTCGCTTAAAATATTAAACAAACAACTGAGGATAATGCTTCCTCATCTTTTCTTCAAGTTCCAACGTTGCTTCTTCGGCATCGTGGTTCTTCTATAACACATTTACTGAAGGTATAACTTTGTTCCTCAAAACTTGTTCTTTTTTATCGATGATTTGAATTGGCATCTCTTCGTACGTTAAGTTCTTCTCAATATGAATAGGCTCATACTCTATTACGTGCTTATAATCTGGCTTATAAGGACGTAACACAGATACATGAAATACATTATGTATTCATTCTAAGTCTGGAGGTAATGCTATCATGTAAGCTACCTCTCCTACCCTTTTTAATACCTCAAAAGGTCCTATAAACCTTGGACTTAACTTTCCCTTCTTTCCAAAGCGTATCTTTCCTTTCCAGGGAGATACCTATAGAAATACATCCGAGCCTACTTCAAACTCTCGGTTTACTCGATGCAAATCCAAAAACTTCTTCTGTCTTTCTTGAGCTGTAAGAACCCGAATTTTCAGAACACGTTAAAATAAGAATTTAGTAAATAAAATTCTTAAAGCATGAGTTGGGTTCGAACAAGAATATTTAAATGTGCTACGAGGTATGTGGTATTGTGTTGCATAGGGTAATATGAGCTATGTAGTAAGTGATGTTGTGTTTAATAAATATATATCATTATTATATATTTGTTATAAATTGTAAAGATGAATTTGCAAAGAAGATGGATAAGATTTATCTATCGATATTAAATAATTTATAGAATTATTTTATCATAGTTGGTGACATTGAATATCTTTGATAATCACCAATTTCTTGAGTATATGTACGAGTAAGTATCAAGTCTAAGGCAGTGCAACCGTATCCTTTAATGGTTGATATATAGGAGCAGAGCTAAACGATTCCTTCATAGAGCAGAGGTACATACGAATTAGTAACCGATCTAACTCACTGTGAAAACAATGTAGATGAGACGGAAACTAATTTGTTGGTTGTTTGTGCGAAACCACTCAGTGTACTATATTGAATACCATTAAAGACTCGATGTGTGCTAGGTTTGGACTTGTATATATGTACGTTGATGACGATAGAAGAAAACCAGTATATATGTATATAAGTGAATATTGGTTAGAGATTTATACATTAGATTAATATTTGAGATGTGGCTAAATGTAATGGTTGAAGAAGTTGTCTTGCGACAATCAAATAATTATACGTATAGTGTATAATTTAAATAATAGATTAAATATTAATTATTCTAAGTGTAAAGTATGTAATTATTTAAGTAAGCTAAATAAATTAGCATTTTGATAAAGTGTGACCTAAACTTTATATTAATGTGGAATTGGGGAAAAGCCAAACGTGACCTATACCTGAATATTTTATTAAAGAAATAATGAGCTTGAGTTAAATATAACTCCAGTAAATGAGATAGATGAGCCTTGTATGGCCTAAATATTAAAGTTAAGCCAGACTGAAGATTTAATTAAAATTATTAAAAGAGAATTAATGATTAATAATTATCATTATAATATTTTTGGGTGATATGAATTAATGGGCTGAAAGTACCCTACTGAATGATATTTAGCTCAATTAAAATATTAATAGTATTACTATGCGTAATATGAAAAATGCGGACAGTAGTGATATATAATACCTATGGCTTAAGAATACATGAAGTGTGACATTTAATTGGGACTAACGATATAAGGCACCAAGTAGTACAATAAAATCATAAGTGATTTTAATACAAAAATGATTAAATATTTGTGTATTCTAGAAACTGAGAAAGGAAATTAAATAAAAATTAATATTAAATAAGGTTATAATGTGGTTATGTGAGTAGTAGAAATAATTATGGAACTACTCAGAAATAATACCTGACTGCGATATTTTATTACATGTATTTAATGTACATGGATTATATGATGTGAGTATAAAGTTTATCTTTAAATTTCTAATACGGTAACAATTGTGTCTTAATATTACATTATGGGAATTAAAAGGACCAAACCAAGCCTTATTTACTAAAGTTGCTGAGATTTTTCTCTCTTGTCCCAAATTAAGTGTCACAAAGTACATGAATAGTAACATGAAGCTAACTTACGTATTTTTCCAAAAGGCTAGACTTAGGAGATGATTGCTAAGCCTTTGGGTGGTTGGCCAACTCCATCTTGTCCATTGTTCTCTTCCTTCTTCCATTAGTTTAATCTTGGAAGCAAAGCTATGGACTGTGTAGAGAAATCTCTATAAATAGAACCCCTCCTTTTCTTTTCTCGTTTGTTTGAGTTGTCTGAGAAATGGTTTATGGAAGTTCAGTAGTATTAAGAGTTAGCAGAGGGTTGGAGTGTTATAGATAGAAAATTGAAGCCATCAAGAGGTAATGATTCTAACATATATGCTCTTGATTTCCTAAGTTTGCAATTGATGAATGGGTAGTATACCCATAATTCGGATATATTTAGACTTAAATTATTGCATTCTTAAGTTATTTAGTAGCATTTTTATTGTGTTTATATCTTGTTTGGCAGATTTGGAAGCTGGAGGGGCAATTATGGGAATTTCAAGCATTGAATGGCAATTTGGTAATTTCAATGAAGTTATTTGTAAGGCTGAAATTATTATCTTACCTTTCAGCCACGGGTATTGAAGCCTCGGTTGGCGTTGACAGATTAAGCGTTTGACTTACGGTTGGACTTAATTTGTCTATTAAGGGCTAATAAAAAAGAAAACCTAATGGAAAGAGGATTGGGGAGAATATAAAAAAAGAAACTAATTCTTTGAGTTAAAGGGGGGATTGGATTTATTTTGAGAGAGTATTGAAGGAGCTTTTCCATTGAAGATTACGAGGAGATTACTTGGAGATTCAAGATTGGCTTCTTGAGTTTCTTCTTTTCTCCTTATTTTTAATTTGTAATTCTTTAAGGATGATTTGTCAACAATTAATGATTCTTATTTCCGTGATGAACTAATTCTTTAATTAAGATTTCAATTGAACCTTTTATGATTATAACTTAGTTATTCGTCATTATAATTATTTATGTTGAAGCTGGATTGTTTATCATGTTTTGATTTTAGTGATTAATTATTTGCCAATAATTATTGTGTTACTCTAGAAGGAATTGGGAGAGGAATTCTAGGGTTAGAACTAGACATGATAACATGTGACTTAGTTATTTACGGTAAATAATTAGGTTTGTGAATTGAATGGAAATATCATTCATGCATGTAACATGTAAGGAATTGGGAATTTGGAAAGAGTTTAATCCAATTGTTTTGCATAGGAATATAGCAAGGTTAATCTGGGTTAAATAGAAGTCAATTGATCACTTGGAAGAGGGCTTTTGGCATTTGAAAATTCCTGTTAACAATCCATGAGACATAATAATTGGGATGATTAGATAACTGATTTATAATTCATAATTGGGGATATTGAAGTCTTAATATTTACCTACCGGAAGTCATTCACTCAAGTAATAGCTTAGTTAATTGTTTATCTTAGTACAGTATCTTTAAGTGTTTAATTTTGAGTTAATAATTCAGAAAATCGCAATTTCTCATTGTTTGAATAAAATTGAATTGATATAGTATTAGTAGTTGGAATTTATTAATTAGAATTCCCTGTGGGAACGATACTCAACTTATCACTTTATTACTTGTTGACCACGTATACTTGCGTGCTGTGTGTAACTAGATTTTACTCAACAGCAATTTCTTAGAAATGTCATGAAATAGTAACTTTTGAGGCACAAATTTGATGACTAAAACTTGTTATAATATGTGAATTGTTGCTAGTTACTGATAATATAGTCAAATGCGAAAACAATGGAAGTTAAACGAACCAATTTGGTTGAGAAACGAATTCATAGTGAATGAATTCGCTAAATTTGTCAAAACATGAAAATTTAGGATAAATATGAGTGTTAAATTAATCTTTGGGTTAGTTAATGATTTTGAAGTGTTATAATTACTCTGTAGATGGGTAGCTAATAGTTTAACGAGTCCAACGAATAAAAAACCAACTAATTCGGACTTAAAATGAGAAAGTTATGTCAAAAGCATTATCTGTGTAAAAAGCCATACACAGCTTGTGTTGAAATTGGTGGGCAATGATAAGCCTTGAACTTTCTTATTTGTAATGGTGAGGAAAAGGGGCGCGGCCGCGCCCCATGTGTGTTGACTGTGACTGCTTTGACCTATTTTGGTAAAACGGTCATAACGTTTTCATACGAACTTCGATTGAGGTGATTCAAGATGATCTGGAACGAGGGCGAATAGACCTACAACTTTTGTTCTTTAAGTGTCTCAATTTGAGGTCATTAGGAAGGGTCAAAATAGTCATCTTGGCGACTATTACGTATTCAGAGGCGATCGGAGGGCGTCGAACGAGCACATACGCAAGTATAGTGCTCCCGAAGATGGAATATGTTATTCTAAGTGATATAAAATGAAATTTCATGATAATAGACATGACATATAAAATTTCCTTGTTCATAATAGAAAGAATTAGCGTACTTAGTATGTGTTTTGAAAAGAGACTTTTTGAAAACAAACCTTGTGGAAACTTATGTGCTATAAGTTCTGAACTTAGTGGTTTATAAACATGATTGAGTTCAAATATAAATGAGCATGATATGATGTTTATAGTCTCCTTGTTCATGATCAAAATTGCTAGACCTTATATTAGAGAATTTTTTAAGAAAAACTTGATATATTAGAACTAAGGTGCATGAATGCTACATGAGGTAGGTTCTGAACTAGAGAAGATGTTAACATGACTTAGTTACTTATGATAAGAGTTTTAAAAGTTTTCTTATATGTGCTATACTACATCATTCATGATAAAATGATTTCAAAGGAAAACTCCATTATCTTTTGTAAACTAAGTATTAAAGCATGAAGTGGTTATATTTTGACATAGAGAGAAACATGTACAAATATGACATATGATTCGAAGTTGCCTTGCATGATTAGGTTGTCATGACATGGATTTGAAGAAAAGAAACTTAGACGTTTTGAAAACATTATTCATGAGCATTGTGTTGTCTAGACTTCTGAACTTGTAGGATGACATACTAGTAATTTTTGGGTCTTTAAACATTGCGTATATGTGCAAACATGATAGGACATTTATGCCTTTGAATATGAATGATACGTGCACACAACTAGATAGACGTAATATGAACTATGCATGTCTTAAAGTAAGTTTTCAAGTGATAAACCATGTTAGTCATATAAATACACATAAGCATGCGTAATAAGGGTGGTTTAGTATCGTTATGTGACTTAATGGTTAACGTAACGAGTCCCTTGTTGAATAAACCTTTTTAATCTCGATTAAATAGTTTTGAAAAAGGAAGTTGTATGCTTGATTTGAGTTTTATCTCAAAATTTTGTTTTAGATACATGAGGAGGTGTGCAACTTGGTCAATAGGCTATTGAACATGTAAATCCTAGTTGAACAAATGAGTTCAAAAGAAAAATAAAAGTTTTAGAAGTTAGCCTCAATGTTAACGAGTTTGGGAAACCCAATGTGTCCTAAACCTCGTCTTTATGTGTTTATAATGTTCAAAGATGTTACGGTGCTAATAAGAGAACTAGACTTTTGAAAATTTGAGTTACAGTTACAGCGAGGGGAGTAAGCATACACGCGCCACTCCCAAGCTTATACTCGGCGTGGTCGTGCAGTGTTGTTTGAGTAGTCAAAACGATTTATTAACCTGTCTTGAATTTAGAGCATGCCTATATATATATATATATATATATATATATATATATATATATATATATACTTAAAGACCATAAAAGACAAAATATGATTATTTTGAAAGAATAAGTATAAGAGTAAAATGGACTAGCAACATAGCTATCCTAAAAGTATACCGAAGAAGTGAACTAGAACGATGTAAAAATTTATTATTTCATTGAGAATACATGAATGTATGACTGATGGGTATGAATCCATGATTATATAACTGTGTAGGAACACACGTGATGCGAGATAAGCTTTAAGCAGTTAAGTCGTAGTTGATAAACTACGAATCAGGCAAGTCTTTCAGTTCCTATTTGATATATGAATTCTATAACTATTAGTTGAGCTATATTATGCTATGCAAATGTTGATATATATGAAATGCATATGAGATATGTATGAAATGTGAATGTTGATCTTTGATGATATGCTTGTGAAAGAAACCTATATGTCTGTTATGTGAGAAGTAATATGCGTAGTAAATAATAATTGGTTATGAATGCATGAACTAAATATGCTATTATATGCTATGTGCTGCATGAAAACTGTTAGAATTGCTGGGCTGTCGAGCTCACCCTTGCAAATAACCACTCTCGTAGGTTAAGGATTCACGGTAAAGTTACGTGCTACTTGATTGATAAAGTTCAATAGTATCGAATGAGATTGATTTGTTATTTAAATATATACTCTTGAACCATGTTCAGGTTCTAGTAGATGTACATGATAGTAGTTTATAATGTGTAATAATTGTTAAATTGTACTATTTGATACATAGAGAAATTCGAATCGAGATGTAAAGATTTATACGAAAATTGAATAGAATGAATCATAACATAATTTGATTCAAGGATATGTAATTGATTCAAGTTAAGATATCAATAAAAGATTTATTTTCAAAGGAGGTTGAAAAAGTTTAAATTATTTTGCATATTTTTATAACATCGAATGTGATGTAAAACAGGAATGGTAAATGACCAATATTTAAAACTTATAATAGTTTGGGGTCATTATACACAGATCCTGGAAATGAAAATAATTTATATTCTAAATTGTAATAAGTAAAGTTATATTCATTAAGTTATGAATATCAAATATAAATAGTTTGACGATAGTAGTATCATGGCGGACCGAGTTTGAGGTTCAAAGGGACCTAGATTTGGGGGTGTCACATGAGCTGCTACTAGACGCATTCGTATCTGCTTGACTATATCTGCTGTTTACTGCACCAATTTAGGTCCTAGCATTCGGTATTCTCCCACTTTGTCCCAACACAATGGTGTTCTGCACTTCCTTCCATACAAAGCTGCGTAACGAGGCATGCCTATGCTCGCATGATAACTGTTGTTATATATAAACTCTACTAATGGTAGGTGATCATCCCAACTACCCTTGAAATCCATGACGCAAGATCTTAACATATCTTCTAGCATCTAAATTGTCCTTTCACTCTATCCATTGATTTGTGGATGATACAATGTACTTAGCTTTAGCTGCATTCCCAACTGTTGTTGTAGACTTCTCCAAAAGTTCGATGTGAATCGTGGGTCACGATCTGACACTATCAAAACTGGTACTCCATGTCTGGAAATAATTTCCTTAACATAAAGTTTAGCTAACTGATCTAAGTTATACTTGACCCTAATCGGCAAAAAGTGAGCCGACTTCGTCAATCTATCCACTATTACCCAAATAGTGTCATACCCTTTCTGTGTAATCAGAAGTCCCACCACAAAGTCCACCGTGATATGCTCTGACTTCCACACCGAAATCTCTAATGACTGTAACAAGCCACTTGGTCGTTGATGTTCGGCCTTAATCTTTTGACAAGTTAAGCATCTACTTACATATTCTGCTATCTCTATCTTCATGTTTGGCAACTAAAAACTCTGTCGAAGGTCTTGATACATCTTAGTACTACCAGGATGAATTGAGTACCTCAAACTATGAGCTTCTTATAACACTTCCTCCTTTAATTCCGTCTCATTCGGAACCCAAATTTTTCCTTTAAATCTTAATAACCCCTCATTATCAAGACTATACTTAATATCTTTTTCCTTTGCTAGCCGCTTCTTCATCTGGTCACACTCATCAGTTCTGAGTTGTATCTCCTTGAATCTTTTTACAATGGTAGATCGAATCTCCGTTGTAAACAATCTCTATCCTGATTCACTCGGTAACATTCTAGCCATCTCTAGTATTAACTCAGTTTGAGCCGTTAACATAGACAATTTTTCCCGACCCTTCCTACTTAAGGCATCAACAACTAAATTGGCTTTTCCAGTGTAAAACAAGATATCGCAGTCATAATCCTTTATCAACTTCAGCCATCTCCTTTGTCTCAAATTTAAATCCTTTTGTGTGAAGATATATTTTAGACTCTATGGTCCGTGTATATCTCACATTTCTCTCCATAAAGATAATGTCTCTATATCTTTAAGGCAAATACTACCGCAGCCAGTTCCAAATCATGAATAGAATAAACTTTCTCATAATCCTTCAACTGCCGTGAGCCATACGCAATGACCTTGCCATGCTGCATGAGCACACAACCAAGTCCTTTATGCGAAGCATCGTTATAAACTACAAAATTCTTTGTATCATCAGGTAATGATAATACAGGTGCTTCACTCAACCTTTTCTTCAGTTCTTGAAAACTGTCTTCACACTTCTCAGTCCATACGTACTTCATTATCTTCCTTGTCAAATTAGTCAACGGAGTAGCTATCTTAGAAAAATCTTGGATGAATCTTTGATAGTATCTTGCTAACCCGAGGAAACTTCGCACCTCAGTCGGCGTTTTCGGTTGTTCCCAATTAATCACTACTTCCACCTTCGCTGGATCTACTGAAATCCCATCCCGGTCGATAACATGTCCTAAAAACTATACCCTTTCTAGCCAAAATTCACACTTAGTGAATTTTGCATATAACTTCTCCTTCCTTAGTGTCTCCAATACTATTCTTAAGTGTTCAACATGATCTTCTGGCGTCTTAGAATAGACTAGAATATCATCGATAAACACTACGATGAACTTGTCCAAATATTATTTGAACACTCTGTTCATCATATCCATAAATGCAGCTGGTGCATTCGTCAACCCAAATGACATCACCAGAAACTCGTAATGGCCATAACGAGTCCTGAATATTGTCTTAGGTACATCGTCCTCCCTAACCTTCAACTGATGATACCCCATCAACAAATTTATCTTAAGAAAATACTTTGCCCCTTTCAACTGATCAAAAAGATCATCGATCCTGGGCAATGGGTATCTATTCTTTATCGTTAACTTGTTCAACTCTTGATAGTCGAAACAAAGTCTTAACGATCCGTTCTTCTTCTTCTTCACAAACAATACCGGTGCTCCCCATGGTGAAACACTCAGTTGAATGTACTTTCTATCCAATAGTTCTCGTAACTGAACCATCAGCTCCTTCATCTCTACCGGCGCCATACGATACGGTGCCCTTGAAACTGGTGCCGCTCCTGGCATAATATCTATTACAAAGTCGATCTCCCTATCTAGCGAAAGACCTGGTAATTCGCTTGGAAATATATCCATGAATTCTTTGACTATATGTATTTGTTCCATTGTTGCTCCCAATCTTTGGGAATCAACAACATGACACAAATAACTTATACATCCTTTCCTCAACAATTTCCTAGTTTGTGTCATAGTAAGACAACACGAACGTCTCGACGATTTATTATCGTAAAACACTACATGAGGCTGTCTCGACGTTTTAATATTTACACATTTCTTTTGGCAATCTATTATTGCACCATGGTTAAACAACTAATCCATTCCGAGAATTACTTCGAATTCTCCCAACTTTATCGGTATCAAATCTACCAATAATTTACAATCTCATATATCTATACAACAACTCCTATAAATATTTTCAATAGGAATTATTTTTTCATTTGCTACCTTGATATTCAAAGGTACAGGCAATCTTTCGGGAAGTAATTCTAACTGTTTAGCAAAATCACATGCTATAAATATACAAGTAGCACCCGAATCAAACAACACATAAGCATTTATATCGTTGATCGGGATAATACCTGTAACAACATCCCCTGATGCAATTTCATCTTGGACCGTCATGTTAAAGGTGCGGGCCATTGGCCTACCCATCTGAGCTGGACCACTAATAACTAGCTTACCACTATTAACGCCCTTATTCTCGTTCGTCCCCTTCTTTGGGCAGTTCTTCGCTATGTGGTCAGTTGATCCACACACAAAGCATCTATGATTCTCCTTCGAACTTGGAAAATTAGGCAAAATATGCCCCTCCTATCCACAATTGTAACACACCGACTTTCCCTTGAGATAAACTCTTAAATGAGTCTTCCCACAGTTCTTGCACGCCTCCATCCTCTTCTTAGGATCTCCTTACTTCACTCTAGTATTCCTAGAGTTAAAACCCTTCCTCTTCTGGCCATTTCCATTACCACTGGCTCCCTCGATTTTTACTCCCCCATCTACTTTATTCTTATTCTTCTTCTCCCTGTAGTACTGGATTAAAGCCTCACTCCCACCCTCGGAGATTATTGCCTTCTCTAGAAAGGTTCCAAAAGAAGTACTTTGGAACACTAATATCCGGCTATTGAGCCAGGGTTTTAAGACCTGCTCGAATCTCCTAGCCTTCCTCACCTCCGTGTCCACTTGGTGTAGAGTAAACCTCGCCAGTTCATTGAACTTGGCCGCATATTGGGGAACAGTCATCTCCCCTTGTTTCAACTCCAGAAACCTTATCTCCATTCTTCCCTACATACTCGTGGGAAAGTAGTTCTCGAAGAAAATCTCCTTGTACCGCATCCACGTTAATTTATCTATTTCAGCCCTAGCCTAGTTTGCCTCCCACTAGAAGTTGTCCTCTCCCTTCATCATATAGGTAGCAAAAGAAACCTTTTTCCCCTCATCGACATTGGCAATGACAAATGCCTTCTCTATCTCTTTCACCCAAGTCTGGGCTTCTATAGGGTCCGTAGTTCCTTTGAACTCCGGCGGACCTACACTCTTACAATCCTTAAACGTAGTAGCCCATACTACCGCAAGATTTATGGGTACATTCACCCTATTCTGATTAAAGGCAGCCGTTAATAAATTAACGAAATCATGCATCGGATTAACCGGTCCCCCTTCTGGTTGATTTACATTCGCTCCTTGATTTCTTTGTCTTCTTCTTGGCGGCTTTTTTCTGTTAAAATACATAACACTTTATTATCATTTCTTTCTTGTTAATTAGTTATTATTCATTATTAAACAATAACTCATACTCATTGCACAACATGTTCCATAAAAGAAACTTATATTAATTCATTCTTCCTTGTAGTATGTAGTAGCCCCAAATCCGGGTCTCAAATCACCGCGGATTCGGTTCAATCATTCTATAACTATTTGCGGAAGATATAAACATAAATTGTTTATACAGTACACTTTACACACTATTTCCCCAAAATCGAGTAACCTTAACTTATACACAATTCGTAAACTATCTAACATATATCATTATTATCCAACTATACTATTACAAACTAGCCGCACATTTTATCCCAAGCTGAACTTGGCATTATCCTTTTTCCTGTATCCGAACGCATTCGCCTTATCTGCAATGTTTATCATGATATAGCAAGGATGAGCATGAAAGTTGCCCATCAAGTTTAAATACAATTTAAAGATATATCATGATTGAAAGAGTCTGAATAATAAGCTGGCTATAATTCATCAATATAATTGAGAACTAGCACGAACAAAAAATTTTGACTGAACAAGTATTGAACATGAACAAATATATCTGGACCAACTGGTAACGAAGGTGATCAGCCTTTCATACCTGACTTATACATGCAATATGTACAGAGTACAATTATCCATGACAATCAACAATGATTAACCATAAGCATATCTGAATGAAACAACTCTTAGTAGAGTTAAGTAAAAACTTACCTGAACCGTTGATTACCGCTACGCAATTTATATCACTTTATCCGAAGACCTAATATTAGTAATATAGATCTCCAATATTAGAATAATATCATCACAGTATAATATGATTATATATAGAATAACCTAAACACATAACACATAACCTTATCAGTCTACACAACGCATAAGACATAGCATCAAGTCAAACTATTTCAGTCTGACTTGAAATCGACACAATTATATCATCCCGACGGTCTAGTCGAACAATTATCGAGTTTAAGTTGAATTAAACTTTGCCTAAACACTAACAATATCTTAGATAATCATATTATCAGTCAAAACAATTTTCACAGGCATGTAATAATTTTTAGATAATTATTACCATTTATCATAATTTTTCAATCACTTATATCGTATTTAAATGAATTAAATACCACATAATTCCTTAATCATTAATATTTATTTATTATTAAATATTAATGAAAATCATAACATAATATTATAATATATTTATAATATATCAAAGTATTTTTAATACCTTAAAATCATATTTATATGAATTTTAAACACTTAAATCCATTATCAGACAATTGATATTAATATTAAAATATTAATACTTTCATGACTAAATATCAAAAGTTATATTTTATAACTTAAAATAATTTTATAACACATAAATCATTTTTATATGATTTTTAAATCATTAATTCTATTTTTCCATAATTTATTTAATATATTTATTAAATAAATTAATTACCATTAATAATAAATTATTAATGAATTTCATCACAAAATATTAAAAGTCATCAAAATAACTTAAAATATTTTCTAACATCATAATATAATTTTTCATGATTTTTCATGAATTAAAATCATTTTAAATAATTTATTTAATATAATAATTAAATAAATAAATACCTTTTATATTCCAAAAATATTAAATATTTTTGAAATATACCCAAAATAATTAAAAACTATTTTCCAGGCTTTAAAATAATTTTTCATAATTTATTATGTATTTTTAATAATTAAAAACTAATTATTTCAATTTATTAATTAATTTTCTAATTTTTAATAATTAAATGTCACTAAAGGGACACTATAGCGACAGACCCGTCGCTATAGGTGTTCTTAATCTATTCTTGAGTCGCCTGTAACATCATGTCGGACCACAAGGTTCTTTAGTTTGGTAGAGATTTAATCCATGACACACTTGATTTCTGAACTTGTGTTTGAAATAATGTTGTAGTACTAATGTAGTACTACAACCCTAAACAAATTACATGGCCAAATCATGAACAACCTGCAAGATATAAGTTGCAGAAAACCTTGTCAGACATGTTCTTCAATTTATGGGATTTCCAGAAATTGAAGAACAGTCGAGGTGCTAAATTTGAGTCCCTAAATCATTGCTTTCCCAGCTTGGTTTTTTTGATTTATTAGTTAAATCGTGTAGTTTGTGTGTCAAGGAACAACATCCAATCAATATATCAACTTAAAAACATCATAACAGTATGATTTATGTCGGTCAAACATCTTGTCAGAAACGTGTTCTTGGTAGATTCTGGGTGTTCCAGAATTTAGCAAATCAGACGGTCAAGGCTACTTTGACCGCTCACTCTATTCGATCTATAGCTTGTTTAAAGGATCTAAAGACATGAATCTAAAGTTCATATAATAGGCTACAAGTATGTTATTACAAAATCATTAAAACACTTAAACACAGACAGATCTGGACTTCGAATAACGTTGTCAGACACCATTATCACTTTCTGGGTTACCCAGATTCAACTTTTCGTGACTGGTCAACGACCTTTAACCGCTTGTAACTTACGATCTAGACGTGCTACGAGGTTGATTCAAGTCTAAGATTAAAGCCCTATCAACAAAGAACAAATCTATAACATCAAATACACAAAACATCAAACACACACAGATCTAAGGCCTCTGATATTCGACTGTCAGGCCACTTTTCAAATTTTTCCCAGATTTCTAAAAATGCTAGATTCGTGCATCTAAGTGTTATAGATCTATGATCTATCAACCCAGATCACTCAAAGACACCCTAATACACAACTTTAAACAACCAATCACAACAAATAACATGGATCACATGATTTAGGGTTTATACCTTCTAAGCTCAAATCCTTTGATTCTGATCTCTGATCATGATCTTGATGATCAAGAGGCTTGTTTAGAGACTAACATACTTGTGATTTTCGAAGGTTTAGGAGAAAGAGAGAGAGTTGGTGAGAGCTTAAGTGCAAAATAAGCAAATGTGTATACTTTTCTCTCTCTCAATCCTTTATAATCTCTTGATACAATGTATTTAGATTGCATAGCTTCTATCCTAGACTGATTTGCTGGGCATATAAGTCATGCTAAGTCAAAAGTTGGTTAACAACTCCAAATATGGAAGGATTTGCAAGTTGTCTCATAAATAATGCAAAAAGGGTAAACTAGTCATTTGACATTTAATTTTAATGGCACATTTGTGAATCGATATAATCCCTTAGGGTTTAGGTTTTAACCCTTAGGGTTTATGGTTCAACCATTAGGCTTTACATTTTAGTTTCTCAAATTTCCAAATTAGGTTTAAAAATAGAAATTTAATATTTCTAACTTATAATTATGATTCTATAATTATATTAAGATTTCCTAATTATAATTCACATTGGCTAATTAATATTAATATTTCCTAATTAATATTGCTAATTTAGCAATTAAAACAACCACTGTACATTTAGGGTTTCTGACAGAATAATTAGGGTTTAAAAATCTAAAATTAGGGTTTGCTAAATAATTAAGCTTCACCCTAATTAGTATTATAATTAATATCACTTAAGCATTATAATTATCCTTGAAATTCCCAGATTAGGGTTTCAAATTCCTAGAATCTGAAATTAGGGTTTTTAGATCTGGTATTAGGGTTTTCTAATGGTCAATTAGGGTTTCAAGTAATTCATTAGGTTTTTCCCTAATTAAATTATAATTTAATAACGTTTAAACCTTATACCAGTATTTGCATTCCGAATCTAGGGTTTTAAATTTTTGAATTAGGGTTTTAAAATTTCTGAAACTGAACTTAGGGTTTCCAGAATCGGTTTCTAGGGTTTCTTATCAGACGTTAGGGTTTTCTAACAGAACGTTGACGTTCTTATTAATATTAGGGTTTGACACTAATAAAATTTATCTGGTCAACCCATGACCCTTAACCACATTCAGTACACATACATAACCATATACACTTAATCCTGAATAATTCACCTAAATCCTTCACAAAATTTTGAAATCCTCAAAATTCCTTCCCAATAACATTAAACGCATACACTTATGTTCTGTCTAGGTCTAATATTTGACCTTAAATCATTCATTTAAGATTTTACTAAATTTTCTAAATTCTCGGGTCGTCACATAGTATAATACTACATCATTTACATTACAGAGCTTAAGCTGATTACATTACTTTCCTGCTATTGCTTTCTAAAAATTGGGATTTACAAAAGACTACCCTTTGTTATACAAAAGAGGGTTTTAAGTCACTACAAAGATATAACATATTTACATATCTATTCTACTCTAACTACTAGCTAGATTACATTTGCCTTATGGCATTCTCATAGTCGGCATTGGCAAGACTGGCTATCACATCTCGGCTGATAGTATGCCGAGTCTGCCTCGCCTCCACAGGATACTCAGCCACTTGCCGCTGAAAATCCCCATTCGAACTCTTATGTATATAGGACATTCTGCTAACCTTCTGCTTCTTGGTCTTTATCTCCTGCCTGAGCTTAAAGACTGTGATACCCCCAAATCTAGGTACTTCATTCCCACAAGATTTGGTGCTTAATGTCTATTCAATAATTCATAGTCCTAGCTTAATATTATTCAAGCAAGGTTTATTGTCATTCAATACTTATGCTTTGTAGTTGTTTCTAAGCATGAGTTCATGATATAGTTAGTTCGTATACACTTGTTCATTGTTCCATATTATGTTATTATTGATCAATTGTTGTGTTATTTCACACTATTGATTCAACTAGTCCTCTAGTTGATGTTCGTTAAACTTCAAATTACCTTGAAAGCTTATCCAAACCAAACTTTCTTTGGTGCAGACTTGTACTCTAAATACTGAGATGAACAACCATATTATTATTAGGGGATAATTTACGCTTAGCGTTGAAATGTTTGTGCACAATACATTGTACGAAGGGCTGATCCCCCTAAGTACGAGGAGTCCTTATAGTCTTATGACTGTTAAAGTTGGAGTTGAAAGATTACTCGCAACTGTGGACATAGTTCAAGGTCTTATGACCCTCAGTTAGATATATTCCATATTTTGGATTCCAGTTTCTGATTATCATCGTTAGAGTACTATTCAGTTTTGATGAACCTATTGTTGGCAGTTATTATTATTATTATTCTGTTGATTCATTATTATATCCAGTGAGCAATTGTTTTGCTCACTCTTGCATATTTATATACTCATTGCAGCTATAGTTGAGAAGGTAGATGAGCCTTCAACTAGAAAAGGAAAGGGAAAAATGTACAAGTGATGAAGACTTGTAATTTTGATTATTGATATGATGTTAGATTTTTTTTACTTTGATGATAGACTTTTACTTAATGATGTGATGTAATAATTTTATTTCCGCACTTAAATGATGTTTAAGGTTAGATAACCTGGGAAGATTTTTATTTAATGATGTAACCCTATTTGAAGGGAGGATTTATGGTTTAAATGTTACTTTATTTGGGTAAATAATATAAATGTATGGATAGTGAGCACCAAATCTTGTGGGAATAAAGAACCTAGATTTGGGGGTGTCACAAAGACCTCGTGTTTAAGCTCATGGACCTTGTGGGCTAACACCTTCTCATCATGTTCTTCATCCCACATAGACTCCATACTCTTCTTATCCTCCAAGATAGCATGGAGCTCCTTCTTCAACTCTTTCACCTTCTTCCCATACTAGATGTTTCTATCCAATACAGTCATGAATAATGATTTCATTGACTCCCCCACAGTTATCTCTTCTGCAGGTGCTATGGTGTTAAATGACACCACCTCCACCTCCTCTTTCGACATGCCATCAAATATAGACATGAGGTCTAGTTTTTTTCGAGTCACTAGACTCAACAACCACCACTTCTGGTTCTTCAGCTACAGGGTTCGGTAAAATCTCTACTTGATTCACCGATTCTTCACTAACGACATGTATATCCCTGTAAATAACACTATTTCCTGACATCTATAATAAAATAAATTAGTTTGATTAGTACAAATCATTATGATAATAAAAACACATATCACATATAATTCATTTTTAAGGTTAACTTCATCTTTTACTTCTTTAACTCTTCTTAAGGTTATGACTTAAGGTTTCTTTCCCCCCACTTAAGTTTTATAACCTATTACTTTGATACTAACCTGTGACGCCCCTATATTCGGGTATCTTCCAACCCGACAGATGGTGCTACACGGTACTACCATTCACACATACATTCAATTGAAATTACTCAAAAGAGTGAATATGTCTCATTTATATTCTAAAATAATATTCCCTTTCCCATATTCTTTATAACCATTACATATGTTTCTTGTCATAATATCAAATAATTACAACATTAAACCTATACTATTACATAGACAGTTCATAGGTCTGTCTTAGCCTTTCCTTTATCTTTATTTGATCCTTCAGGTCGTTCAATCTTAGGTGAATTCATATGGTTCAAGCAAGAGTGATCATAACTAGCTCAGCAAGTATGACAATTTCATTAAATAACATGCTTGAATTATATAAATCATATATCTTCTATAACTGAAGCAATAATTATGAAGTATTATGAAGTGCATGCATATGGTTCAAGCAAGAGTGATCTTATATAAATCGTATACCATTACATATGTTTCTTGTCATAATATCAAATAATTACAACATTAAACCTATACTATTACATAGACAGTTCATAGGTATGCCTTAGCCTTTCCTTTATCTTTATTTGATCCTTCAGGTCGTTTAATCTTAGGTGCATTCATATGGTTCAAGCAAGAGTGATCATAACTAGCTCAACAAGTATGACAATTTCATTAAATAACATACTTGGAATTATATAAATCGTATATCTTCTATAACTGAAGCAATAATTATGAAGTACTATAGATAAATCAAAATTGCACTACTTTTCCTTTAAAATATTTCACAATGAACCACGTTTATTAAACATCAATTTTGGGTCTAAGACCTTGAGCATTCGTTCTTTCTTTGAAAAGGACAACCCGGCACTAAGTCCGTAAGTCCGGTATTACTTACGATCACGTCTAGGTGATCAGCCTATAGTACTCTATGTTGTACAACACTTCTTCTGTAAACGTATTTAAGTTTAAGTTTTGGCAACCTCACGTGTCTGTCGTTTGACGATAAAACGTTTGTTTATTCATACTCAGTCTTTCTTTGAAATCCATACCAAAATAGTTTTGCAAAAGATAGCAACTTTGATAACATTTCAATAGATTATAAGAAATCCAATAAATACATTAAGTCTAGCTAAAAGAAATGGCTTTGATCTCATCATACATTAATTCATGTGCAAAATACATGAATCACAAAGCTTGTCCAGAATAAACATAGACAAGGGTTTGAACACTTCCCTTCATCATCTTCTACAGATTAAATACTTTTTCTTTTGAGGCTTTAAGGATTTCTATAATACATGATCACATAACATACCACATTAGGTCATAGTCAGACATGTATGGTATTTAACTTATCTTACCCTTCTTATCAATCTAATCGTTCATTAGATTTGTTAACATTCATTACAGTTTATCGTATTACATTATTTTTTAACATTTAAGTAATCTTTCGTTAACCTTTAGTTGTAATTCTTTAGGTTATTAACATCTTTAATGATGTTACTTTAGGTGTATTAAGTATATAATTCACCATCAATCATCTGATATTTCTTTTGTATTCAAAAACTTTCTTTACTAGCTACTATTTTCTTTCTAGTCTTTGGTAGGTGGCATACTGTATTTCTTTATATAAGTCTCATGCATCTTGTGCAAATCTCCGGTGTGTTCTACCTGGACACTGGTATTTGTGGGCGCCATCCTCAAGATCTAATTAAGTCGCAATTGCTTGACTTTCACTCTCTAGTAGGTATTGGACATGGCTCGGCGCTGCGGTGCCACTTTTCAAGCCTTGGTTGGCGCTGCGGTGCCAGCTCTGTGTACCAGATAGCTTTGACAGTTTTCTTGCTTAGAGAACTTCCCGGACTCATAATTTGCTCATTTTAAGTCCGAATTGGCTCGTTCAAAAGCCATTAGCTCACAAATCACATGACCTAAGTGTTCATATAATAATTTTACATTTTCAAATCCGTTAACATAGAATTCACCATTTAAGTCTATTTATTACGAAAATGATAAACGTTCATGAACGTTCATAGCTCGTTTCTTCGTTCTAAGTCGAAATTTGACCATTTTTGAGTCCGCAACTCTAAAATGCAAACTTAGACTATTCTCCATCGAAAACCAATGTTTTTGAGTTCAATGCTAACTTTTGACTTCTATTCCGAGGATTTCACGATTTCAACGATTATCGTCTAATCTCGTAAATTTTGTCATAACTTCTTTACTTAAGATTTTTACATTGTTCCAAATGGATTCATTCCATTATCACAACATGCATTATCTAAGCCTACAAATGATAGTTTTAAACTTTTCCATCAACAACAATATTATAATTTTTATATGACTTTTAATTATTTATAACTTTTATACTTATGATTTCACTTTCACATGGTTTATTAAGATTTCATCCATTAATAACCATCCTTATACTTCTTATCATACATGCTCTACCACTACTCATTTCTCTAACAAATGAAGAGATGAAGAGTCATGGTTTAAGATTCTTACCCTTGATGTTCTAGCTTGGTTCTTCTTCTTCCTTTTTGTTCTAGCAAAGTCTAGCTCTTACTCACTTTTCTCTCTTAATATGCTTAGCTCTAGGATGTTAGTGTATTTTGATCAAGCAAAATAATCTAGCAACCTCTTCTATTTATAGGAAAAACAAAGTGAGGGCTTAATGGTTATTAAGCCATCCCACCTCCGTTCTCCACCCCCTTACTATTCCATCCTTGGTCACCAAGTAAAACCACTTTACTTGGTCACCAAGATGGTTTCCATGTGATCCATGGGCCCCACAAGGGTTGCCCCATGGGTTTTCCTTACCTGCTTACCCATCAGTTCGATCCACAAATCTGGTTCTTAGTTTGGGCTTAAGTTTTAATAACTTTTACTTAACCTTTGGGCTTGCACAATCAAACATTGGATTTTAACATTATTTCCTTTGAACTTGTACAATTCCTACTCAAATCCTACATGTCCAATATCATTGGCTTAATGCTTATAACGTATTATCTACGTATTCTCCTCGTATTCTAATTCGTATACTTATTCATCATATACGATATACCATCATTCATACATATTTGTATAATATCTCGTATCATACTCGTATTCATTACCTCGTACAATACTTACGCATCATACGATCATCGTTTATTCATTAACGCTTTACTTTCCCTAACGTTCTCGAATTTAGTACGCAGGCAAAAAACTGCGTTTGTCATACTTGAATTATTATTACATAATACATCCTTCTTTGTTATTCTATCATTACGTATTTCTCGAAAGTTCAAAAATAATTCCCGAGCAGATATTGATGAATAGTGTTTTTCAAAAAATTTCTCAAAAAACTTGTATCTTCGTCTTTAAAATTCAAACACTTTAATTCTACCACGTAAACAAAATACTGTGATATTCCAACACTATTAGGTTATAGAATGACATTCATCTTGCTTACTCATTATACAATAATTTTATTCATTATTTAATTAAATAAAAATATTTTATAAATAATCCAATTTTCTCGGTTGTTACATAGGCCAAGTAACATGTACTACCCTTTTTAAGCAATCTATTAGCTTGTATAACTCTCAAACAATGAACTTGCTTTGGTGAACAACTTCCCTTAAATATTACCTTCTTCTTTGAAGTTGTTCCTAAATTTACTTGATTTCGCATACAATCAATTCCCAGAATCACATCAAACTCTCCTAACTGTATAGGAATAAGGTTTACCGAAAATCTGTGTCCCTAAATCTCTAAATTACAATTTTTATGTACTTTGTGAACTAAAATTATCTCCTTGTTAGCGATTTCTACATTAAATGGCGCATTTAGGTCTTCACAAGGCATTTTCAGTTTCTTAGCAAAATCCACAGATACAAACGAACAAGAAGTGCCTGAGTCAAATAACACATAAGCATTTTCAGCATCGATCGGAAGAATACATGTTACCACGTCTTGCGCTGCAACAACATCTCTCACTGTCATGTTGAATGTTCGTGCATTCGGGCGATTTTGAGCAACTCCTGGTACTGCTGGTCCGGGGTTGTTTGGAACTCCACCCACATTTCCCTTTTCGGGTTTTGGGCAAAACTTAGCCACATGTCCCTCTGTTCTGTAGTTGAAACATTTAATACTGTTATTCTTGCTCTTCTTCTTTAGACAAAAAATTGAATAGTGCCCCTCATATCCACATGTGTAACATTTTGTTCCGCTGAAGTAACAAACTCCCTTGTGACCTTTCCCACAAACTTGACACCGTTCATTCTTTGGATTGGTATTACTATTTCCCCCTTTGAAATTACCTCCTCCTTTCCCAGAAATATTTGGAAATGCCACCTCCTATATTCTTTTGTTGTTATTGTTGTTGTTATTGTTCCCACCATTGTTGCCTCTCCCTGTGTTATTCTTTTTCTCCTTATGAAACTTCTGTAGAGCTTCCCCCTCCTTTTCAGCTATAGTAGCTTTCTCAAGAATCTCCAAAAATATCTTCACTTAAAATACTGATATTTTACTTCTTATTTGAGGTTTCAATCCCGCTTCAAACCGTCTAGTTTTTCTCACTTCAATATCTATCTGGTGTGGTGAAAACCTAGCCAGCTCATTAAATCTTGCTGTTTACTGAGACATCGTCATCTCTCCTTGCTTCAATTCTAAAAACTGAACTTCCATACGATCCTTCATTAACTCGGGAAAATAATTTTCAAAGAAAACTTCTTTAAACCTATCCCATGAAATAACACCTTCTCCAGCTCTAATTTTGTTAGCCTCCCACCAGTGATTAACTTCATGCTTTAAGAAAAATGTAGAAAAATTGGTCTTTTGCTCTGCATTCACCTTAGTCACTTTAAACATTTTCTCCATCTCCGTAACCCAAGCCTGAGCTTTGATGGGTTCATCAGTTCTTTTAAATTTTGGAGGTCCTACTAATTTAAAATCTTTAAATTGAGTAACATTTGATGTATTTGGTGTAGCTGGTAACGGGTTTGTTTGTCTTCCTTGTAAAGCCCCTAATAAGATATTTGCTAGTGCTTGAGTTGGATTTTGCTCAATATATGCCTCAGTCACTTCTTGTTGAGGTCTTCTTCGTAATGTCATTTATCTAAAGATAACAAGTAACTAGGTATAAATAACAGTAATCAACATTTTGATTTAACAAAAACTTGTATTTCACATTAATATTTTACATACATATAACTAGTGATTTATAAGGTATCACTAGGTATATACTATACAAGAAAACAAATACATAACTGACTAGTGACCTATATATATCACTAGTTATACACTAAATATTTCCCTAACATGTTGGGAATACATTATACTAGGGTTCATTTCTTCTTGTTGGCTAACTTTCTCCTTTTTTTTCCAACTCTTCCTCCAATTTCCTAATTCTTTCTTCCAAGTCATCAATTTCCCGGCCTTAAATAGTCTCAAATTGGTTTATGGATGATTATATCACTGATACTGTCGCGCTTGACCCTACTCCTTCCTGCAAGTCTGGGTTAGGATGTACTGATTGCAGTGGTACTGCTTCAATCGGTGCATCATACACTATCAATTTCTTATCTTTTGACATCCTACAATAGAATTTATTATATGAATTAGCACATAAAATATTATAACTCATTTTATATTACTTTACTTCTTTTAATGAATTATCTTATTACTATCCTCTCTGTCTACTCTAATTCCTCTGAGGTTATAGCCTAAGGTACTTTCTCCTAAGGTTTCTAACCTAAGGCTTTGATACCAAATTGTGACGCCCCCAAACTCCCTACACTTCCTGTAGCAGATTTGGTGCTCACGTAAATATTCTGTAAGAAAATAATCTCTATGAATCCAAGATTCATAGTATTCATCAGATATTAGTTCTCGTCAGAATACTTATCATGATGAATACTACCACTTAGATGTATAGATTTATAATCTTACAGATATTTCTTTCATATCAATAATTCCTATTCATCTGACATTCACAGTACCAATTACAAGATTTTTCCTGGAACCAAGGGGTGCAACCTCAGTTTTTACAGAACTCACTCGGCATCAAATACCCTCATTCAGATAAATAGTTCATATTAATACTGTACTCAATTTCTATTTTTAATTCAAAAAGGTAAAACTAACAAGTTTATATAACTAAAACTTAATACATAATCTCAGATTAAAATTATTACATTTGAGTCTTCCAGAAATAAAAATAACTTAAACTATTATAGTCTCCTTCTAGCCACAAGAATGCACACTTGAACTTCCTGGAATATCAGTCACAGCTGCAAAGGAAAATAATATTTGAAAGGGATGAGCTTTAAAAGGCTCAGCAGGTTTTAGAAATGTGTAACATATACTCACACTATGACTGAAAGAGATGAACATATAGTTCAGATGTTTTTTGAAGTATATATATACTGAGGTTTATCTGCTAAACCCCGCACATTACGAGTTATTGTCAGTCATATAGACTTAGAACCCCGGGTTGATTCGCTCAACCACACATCCTAGGAGTATACATATCATCCTTTTAATTAACCCCCGGTCATTGCTATAAATGTCGGTCATAAAAACCTCGGTCAGTATATAACTGTTGGTCATAATAGTGTTAGTATATATATTTTCACCAAACAACATTAGTTTTTCCACAGTCTATGATTTGATATCAAATCAAATACATTTTACGCAAATAACTGTTCATATGATTTGGTTATGCTTGAACAATAAGCTATAACCTTTTTAAACAATGAACATTTTAGATAAGTTCATATCACATCAATATAACAAGTACATTTAATACAAAAATTAAATGTATAAGAAAAACTTGCCTGTTCGGAGAATCATTATCCTAGGTTATTCAAGTCGTCTATTCAACCTAAATATGATTATATCAGATATTAGAAATAATCTCAGCTAATAACTAGTCAATTTATTAGTGTCTGGGTTATATTTGATGTCCATTCGATGTTTTGTAACTTGATTGGATAACTTTTGGATTATTTTTCTAATAAACTTTGTTTAAAAGTTTAAATATTACTTTAAATAAGTTAATTTTTATTTATTATAATTTTTAGAAGCTTAAAATAACTTCTCAATAATTAATAATAATTTTTCTTAATTTATTATTAATTAAAATGATTTTAAAATCATTAATACTATTTTTAAATAATTAATAATCACTCATATTGATTTTTAAATGAACAATATTAATTTCAAATAATTTATTATTATTAATAATGATTTTTAAACCATTAGTTTCATTTTTAAATAATTTATTGTTATTTTTACTAATTTATTTATCAAGTATTATTAAATAATTTCATTATCATTAATATTTAAATAAAATCAATATTAATGAAATTTCATGTCAAAATATTTAAAAGTATTTATTATAATTTAAAATGTATTTTAGAAATTTATTATGAATTTATAATAATTAATTTATATTTATTCTTATTTATTTTGATTATTTTTATTATTTTTCAGAAAACTGTCACTAAAGACTCCTACAATGGCAGAACCATCGCTAATGGTGTTCTTCATCAACTGAAGAACACGAAATTCAACTCTCTGGTGGAGGATTTGATTGGCTTTAAATCTTTACTGATAGTGTTTTTGGTTATGAAGATGGGTTAACAAAGTAGTACCGATGTAGCACTACAAGTAGGTAACAATTTTGAAGTCTATTTGCATCTCCTCAGAAATCTATGGCCGGTCAAAGTGAGCATCAAAGTATGATCTTGAGTTTCTGTAACACCCCAGTCCCACATCGAAAGATAAAGGAAAAATTTGTCTGCATATAAGGAAATAAGTTACTACTAATAGTACCTTCAAGTCATGACCTTTTGGGTGAGCCTGTGGTGGGCTAAGTTGACCCAAGAAGATACTATTGGGTCAGTAGTGTGAGGCCTTATTTTGATGGATTTGATTCGATTCGGACTTGGGATTTGACCCAAGATTTGTTCTGGACTCGGGATTTGACCCGGGTTGTTACATATGGTATCAAAACTGTAGGTTATAAACCTTAGGTAGGAGTACCGTAGGCTATAACCTTAGAGAAAGAAGGTGAAGATAAAGAAAGAATAAGCTGAAATAGAGTTTGAACAATAGGTAGTAATTTAAGAAATTTATAAAGAAAGGATTAAAACATGCGTGAGAGGATTCAAAGAAGAATCTCGCAGAGTTATAAGGAATATGAATGTGGGGTTACCCAACTCCAATAATAAGGAATTAAGCTGATAATAAATAGACAATGTCTATAAGAAGAGATTGACAAAGAAGTTAAGAATCAAATAGTTATATTTAAGTATGGTACAATCATATTCTTTAATAGTTGATGTATGGTATCTGGGCTAAACGATTCCTTCATAGAGTGGAGGTATATACGAACTAGCAACTCGGAACCTAGTTTGTTGATTGTTTGTGGGAAAGGAAACCACTCAGCGTACCATATTGAAACTGTTAGAGACTCGATGTGTACCAAGTATAGGAAGTGGATACGTATGATGAAAATGTGGAACTCGAATGAAATGTTGAGCAATGTAAACGAAGTTAGAAATTCTTAAAGGAAGAATTGTTTTATAAACAAGAGAATTCAAAGAAGAATCTTAAAGAGATATAAAGATAAAAAAATGGGAGTTGCCTAACTCCAATAGCCAAGATAACGAATAATGATGAATACACAAATCTGGAAGATTAAAAGCATAAATGAAATCGTAAATGATGAAAAAGAGAAAGAAAGAGGATCGTAAAACAAAATGATCACGAGTGAAGAAAAGAATTTTAAGGGAGATGATTATAGAATAAGATCACGACGTGATCTGTTTAAGTTATAAAAAGGAAAGATGGTCTGTAATGTTTGAATAATTATAGCTTGATGCTATGAAGATGATGTACTATGAAATAGTACGAGATAACTCACGAGGAGTTATAGATAATGTGATACGAGGAATTCGTATCGAGCAAAGAGCAAGTTATGAGCAAGATAGGGTTAGGTGGGATTTCAATTGAGGACTCAAGTGATGGCTGAGTTGTACAATCCTTTGTATGGGCGAGGGTTTTGTGCTTGCACTCAGTTTATAACATTGATAATCATTGGAATGTTGGTGTCGCGTTATCAATGTATATGTGGCGAAAAGGTGATTCTTTTGTCATGTGTATATTTGATAGTTAGAAACTATTAAGACTAGTCAGATATTATTAGGATTAGGTGCAGTTCTTAAAACTAATGCATATGGTAAGTTTGTGACTCACAATAATATGGTATGTTTTGAACCCCTCAGCGAATGGACGCTTATGGTCTGACTAGGATAAGTTCTTAAACTCATATTATTGTGGCAAGTTCCTGAATTTCCAATGTGTGTTAAGTTTGATGAACTATATTGGGGTATAGATAAGTTATGAATGAAGAATTGAGGATTATGGCTCTAGATAGAATTATTAAGTAATGGATCAATATAAAAAGTGGAGACATAGGTTTTCCAAATCTTCTAGCTTTGCTAGATTTTCGAAATTTATTGACTTCGTGCCAATGGTTATACTTTTGATTTTTGGAAAATGTTGGGTCACACTAGTGAACCAAAGATTTTTTTTAAAAAACAGTGCTATTATTCGTATGTCTATGCTAATTGCTTTGGCTAGACAAAAATGATTTGAAATATATCAAAATATATATTTTTTTATATATATCATCAATGCATCGTGTAACCTGGTGCAGAGATGATAAAAATGATGGAGTCATTAATGCAGTATTACTTAGTGTTGGAGGTGATCTAAGGATCGTCAGCCCACTATGGTATGATGTAGTATGATAAAATCACCAAATGACGGAATCCTCAAACGGATTGTAAATGCAGTGCGGTATCATGACGTCATAAAAAGATTTTTGAGATTTCTTTAAGATATGAGAATATATATGTATATGTATATTTCGGTTGATGTCCGAATTATTGTAGAAGTCTATGTTATTTGATTCAGCTAGATGAATATTGAAAGATGTTCATGAAATTCAAGCGTTTATTGAAAAGTTATGCCAAACCAAATTGGTTTGGTGCGGATTCAAATGTTGAAAAGCTGAGGTGAACAACCCAATAAGGGGACATGTTTTCGGAGACAATGGTTCTGAGCGTAACGCATATAGTCATTACAAAATACTACGTTGCGGCCCAACGTAGTGGTACAATAGGCTGGCTACCTAGTGTACGTAAGGAGGGTGTTTTCAGTCTTGATGATTGATAAACATTCTGGTTTGTAGTGTGAAGTATTGAGTTGAAGCACTAGTAAACCGGGAATAGAGTTCACGGTCTTGTGACCCCTAAGCATGATTTGGAATCTTTGAAATTCCTGTTATTCATATAGCTTCCCAATTATTGAGCAATTGTGGAAGATTCTTATTATTCTTAAAGGTGAAAGTGGAAAGGATGAGAAAATTAAGCAAAACATAATAATTTCAAGAAAGAATTGAAACTCCAGAAAGAAGAGAAATGTGAAACTCTTAGAAGAGGAAGAGGTGAGGAATATGATGATCTTAGAAAGATCTTTAGAGAATGAATTTTGTTGTAGAACCCAATGAATGAATAAAGTATTAACGTAAAATCTATTTTGATAGATTGAATGAATAAGATTAATAGATAAAATTTCGAGGACGAAATTCTTAGAAGAATGGGTGAATGTAATATCCCGAGTGTTTATGATAACGATCCTTAGCTAAGGAAATGAATGGGTTAAAGGATATATAATACTCTAAATATAATTGATTTCAAGTGAAAGTTATGGAATAAAGCCTAGAATTTGTTGAAGTAATGAATGTAGTAGGAAATATAAAATCTATATTAAGGTAATGTGTTGAAAATATTCAACGATATTTTTTGAAAAGAGATTTGGTGAAAACCGAGTAAGGGAGGTTTCGTTGATTCTGAGGACGGAATCCTTATAAGGAGGGAAGGATGTGACAACCCAAATTTTCATAAGTTATTAAAATAAGAATTTAATAATTGAAATTCTTATTACGATGTGATTAATGTAACAATCATGAATTTTAATTTTAATTATAAATATTTATTGAATTATATAAATATTTAATGGATGTGGTTATTGTTGAATAGATATTTAATTTGATTTGACTTGATTGGTTAATTATTTGTTAGGTAAATAATTAAGGAGCTAAGAAAATTAATTATTATGAGATAATATTCTAATTTAATTTAATAATTAAGTTAGAGAGTTTATAATGATTAAATGATTTATTCAATAAATTATTATTAGAATTAATTAAATTAAGTATGAAAACTTAATTAAATAAAGTGTGACAAATAACTATACTATAAAGGAGTTATTAAAATAAATTAAGGAGTTTAATTTAGTTTTTGCCAAACAAGGCTTAAATATATTAATTCTTTAAAATTTAAAGGGTTTTTCCAAACAAAGCCCTATGGCTTTTGGATTTTTGAAATCTAAATTATTTATAAAATAAATTAAATAAATAATTTATATATTTATAAGTTATACGTTTGATAACTGATAGTAATTATTAGGTTTATAATGACCATATACGTTTCTTTGACGTTGGCTTATTTTTAGAGTACGCATAAGTTATCAGTTGGATTTTTAGTTTACACCTAAGCTTAAGTAAGAAAAGAGAGAGTCTGAAAGAGAGATGTAAGAGAAAGACAAGCCTTTGAATTCTTCAAACTATTCTCAGTGATTTACAAGTGTCCTCTGAACAAATTAAATGTATGTTTTATAAACCTTATCATATATGTTTTACATTATATAGTTTCTGTGAATTGTATGTCTCTGTGTTCTTAAAGTTCACAGTAGGATAACTTTTTACCAAAAGTATCTGTAAACCATGTTCTAGAATTGGTTATGATATTATGTGTTTTTGTTGTTATAATTATTATAACTGGCATGTATATATATGTATGTATGAGTTGTATGCCAAATTATGTTTAACAGAAAGAAAAAATTTGGTTTTACAGTGAGTATCTGTATTAGCGTGGTTTGTAGGAATACCAAAATTAGCCTTTTGATTGTTAGTTAAATGTGAAATTGAACTTTGAGTATGTCAATTTGGTAAAAAATAAAAAGAACGTAATTAGAATGAACTAAGTTGGTGTATAATCGGGATTACAATGTTAGTTTTCGCGTCCCAGCGCCAAAAATAGGCCAGAAGTTTGTGCCCAGCGCTAGAATTCGCGCCCCGGCGCCACTATCTCGCGCCCCAGTGTGGGAATTGTGGTCTGGGTATGAATGTTTTGACCTCCTGTAGTAAAACGGCCATAATGTTTTCATACGAACTCCGATTGAGGTGATTCAAGATGATCCGAAACGAGGACGAATAGACCTACAACTTTATTCTTTAAGTTTTTCAATTTGAGGTCCGTAAGAAGGGTCAAGATGGTCATTTGTAGGACTATTGTGTTTTCGGGGACAATCAGAGGGCGTCGGGTATGCACTTATGAAAATGTAGTGCTCCTGATGATAAAAGAAGTTATCCTAAGTTATAAAACATGAATATTAGTAAATATAATGATGCTTAACATTAATAAATGATGTATTAGATAAGTTGCATAAGCATACTAAGCACACACATGAGAGACAAATCAAGATGACGAATGAACGCTTAAACGTGCAGTAGGTAAGTGTTAATAAACTTAAAAAGTATTTTAATTAAATTGAAATGAATATTATAAGATATGGAATGGATTTAATATAAAACCAAAAAGTAGTCCTAGCAAGACTTAAGCACTTGAATGAACTTCGAATATGAAATATAGTGAGTTATAAGTCTAAAGTTAACACAATCAAGTTGAACATTGTGTATTGATTAATAGGAAGAGTTATAGGATGTAGATTAAAGTTTACATTACAACTACTATGTGTTGCTATGTGACTAATAGTTGATGTGATGATTATATAATTGTGTAGGGCACGTGCAAATCTGAGATAACCGTAAGTCATTAAACCTATTATTGGTAAACAATGATCAAGGCAAGTCTTTCAGTTCCTATTTGCTATGTGAATTTGATTGTTTTAAATCTTTATTGCAAAGAGCATGATGTGTTATATATATGTTGAATGTATAAAATTTTAAAGTCAATTTATGACTACGTTGTTTGACTAAAGCATGCTGATTGAGTAAGGAACTCAATCTTTATAGTTGTTATATGAATTGTAGCATGTATGTTATGTTAGTCTGATGTTTATGAGATATATGTTGAGCATGTTATTATGTGCTACGTGATGCATGAAAATTGTTAGATTTTTTTGGGCTCTCAATCTTGCAAATAACCACTTTTGCAGGTTAAAGATTTAAGGTAAGGATATGTGCTACGTGAATTATAGAGATCCATATTTACGAAGATTGCTTATGTTTTATGGGAAATGTATATAATATTTTGAATGTAACATGTTGTTGAATTGTAAGTTGAGTTATCCGATGTATATGGATACCTATTTATGATGTAAGACTTTGTATAGTTATTTTGTTGTAACGATTCACGATATAAATTTGAATCGAAGAGATGTAATATAAAGGTTGCGATTTAGGGCAATAAAGAAGGAAATGTATAAAAGTTTTAATTATTCCAAAAATTTCAATGGTTGTATTACCGTTTAATGATATAAAATTAGAGGTTGATTGTATTATTAACGACCGAAGTCGAGAATTAAATTGTATGAATTTTGGGGTCGTTAAAGTTTCTGGGTTGCCCGGAAACTCGGTCAACGTCAGTAATCCTATTTTAAGGTTTAATAACATGGATTCTAGGTATTAGGTAAAGGTTCTAGTGTATAAAACATGTAATATGTATGTCATAATATAATAACATAACCTCTAAAAGTTCATAACAACATCAGACGATCGAATTTGAGGTTAGTCAAACTGGCTATCAAACATAGCTTTAAAACTTTATGGATTACTCAGAAATCTGGGTTTCCAGTTTCAGGTTCATACTTTTGAGCGATTATAACTTTCAATCGGTTGATATAATGGTCATTTGGTTGTTATGGACATGTAGTCCATATGTCAGTCTACAAAAATAATATCATTAGGGGTCCTAACTACCACAGTTGCAAGATCTAAGATGTCAAAAATCTTTTCAGACGTGTTTTTAAAATTCTGGGTTTTCCAAAAAAAAAATCGTGATTGGTTAACGGATTTTGACCTTAAATAACTGATAATCCTTATATTTTTTGGCTCTGATTTCACTTCTACATTACTAAGCTCGTGTCATAGTATACTCACAATACACTTAACATCTTAAATTGTTAACAGGTTAGGATCTAAGAGGCCTGACATTCGGCTGTCAGACAAGGTTTTTAGGGTTCATGACTGCTATCTTAAATCTTCATTTTATGTATTTAAACTTTATGGAATTCATGATTAAGCAACCCAGATCACTAAATAACATGTTATATCACATATATAAACACTAAATCACAACTTTTGACATGGCTTCAAAGATCTAGGGTTAGGGTTAGTATTCTTACCTTTTTAAGCAATCTTTGAAAACTGACTTGGTGATCTGAATGTTAGCTTGTTATGAGCTATTTGTGGATAGATTTCTTGTATATGCTGAGTGTAATTTTGTGGCTTTGGCATACTCACACTTAACTTATATGTAAAGGTTTCAAGTAGGGGCAATTTTGCTTGATTTTACTAATTGTTGACAATTAAGACCTTGATCAGCTATGAAGTGTCAAAAGGCTGATGGTGGGGGTGTTTTTAAACACATGTTGCAAATCTTATAGGTGATGAGTCATAGATTTGGCTTTATCATCATATTTTGGAAGATAAAGGGCAATTTAGTCATTTCCCCTATACTAAGGGTACTTTAGTAACTTCCCAATCAACTTTGAGGTTAATTTAGTCAATTCACACACACACACACACACACACACACTTTAAATTTTTATTTATTATGTCTTTGGTCATTAGGGTTTCACAAATTAGGGATTAGGGTTTACTAATATTAAAATTAGGGTTTAACATTTAGATTTAGGGTTTATTAGTTTAACTTTAAGTGTTTCACATCCTTAATTAGGGTTTATCATAACAAGTACAACTAATAAAACCCTAATTAGCCATACTTAATGTTAATTATGTAAAAATTAATAACCCTAATTTAATTTTTGTTTATAACCCTAATTAGGGTTAGGATTTATATTCTAAGATCAAGGTCCTAATTAAGGTTTTCTTATTTACTTTTTAGGGTCTCTTCCCCATATCATACCTTACCAATTCCTAATTTAATTATTGTAACATTAACATACAGTAATTTATAATTTATAATTATAATTAACATTAATAATCCTAATTTAGGTTCGGATTATTACATTATATACTACTTATATATGTATGAATGCAATAAAACAATTTTTGTCCGAATTTGTTTTTGTGAGTTTGAAAAAAATAAGATCTCCTTGCCTTAGAAATGTTTATATGAATCAATTTATTTAACACTTGATATTTAAATTATCAAGGTCAATAAAAATTAATTCAAAATAAAATTAGAAAATAGTTTAGATAAAAATAATTAATTTAAATCTCAAACCTTTTTAATTACTTCATAACTGTTATCATCAAAATATACTTAAAAAATTGAGACCTATCATTGTTGAATCATAAACAAGGTAAAGTAAGAAACTTTGTAACGTCCCAAAATATGGTCTATCTTCACACTCGGATTTCGTACATCACGAGTACAACTCATTCCAAACATACATTGTAAGACCCTGAATTTTATAAAATAAAAGTATTCAATTTTTCTTATAATTATTATTCTATTCAGTAAATGGTTAAATTGATAAACGGTTAAAGTTAAGGGTGATATGCGAAAATTTTAAAAATTAAGCAAGTTGTCATAAAATATTCGTTTTGTCGGAGAATATTCGTTTGGTCGGAGAATATTCTTTTTGTCAGAGAATATTCGTACGACGGCGCAATCATTGGTGGACCACATAACGGAATAACTGTCGGATATCGAAAGCGATAACAATAACCTTTTTATAAAAATAGCGGCAAGATTGTTAACGTTAAACTGTTGAAATACCTGGTGATAAAAGTATAATAAAATGCGTTGATCCACAGTGGTACGCGGCATTGCACAATAGCACACGATATTGCACAATATCTCTAATTATTGATGCTTACGTAAGAAGTCACTGAGTGTTTGATTCAATAATTATCACTGTGACACCCCCAAATTTGGACCCTTTAATCCCACAGATTTGGTGTTCACTGTTCAATTAAATCATAACTAACTACCCATAACAAAAGATATAACTAAACTCACAAGTTTAAATAATCAATCTCCCATTAAAGGGTTACATAATCTAAAATAAATCCCAGGCCATCTAACCTTTATCACAATCATCAGTGGAAAATTAAAACATGAACATAACTAAATCTATTACATAAGCTTCATAAATAAAAGATAAATTAAACGTTGTCGTCTAATCAAGAACTTTGTCCTTGCCCTTGCTTATAGAAAGCTCTTCAAACTTCTTAACTTCATCTACATTGTTTTGTGCAAGAGTGAGCAAACAATTGCCCACAAGAAGGATAATATACAATAACATTTTATGAATAACAATTAACTGAGCTTTCAATGGTAAAGTACTCTTACTGGAATAAGAAACTTTAATTCAATAACTATGAGTTCAAAGGAATAATGAACGTTTAAGTTAACAATAGATAACAACATCAAAGAATACACTGAGGGTCACAAGGCCACGAACTCTATTCTAGGTTTTCAAGTATTTCTACTTTAACCTTTAACAGTCTAAAAGACTATATTCATCATCTATGTCCTAGGTTCACAGGTGTTTCTATTGTAACCTTTAACAGTTTAAACGACTATACGGACCATCATTCCGTACTCCAGGTGATCTGCCCTTTGTACCATGTATTGCGCAAACATTTTAACGATATTGCGTAGCTCTAAAATAATCCCCTGAGCACTTGTTCCTTTCTGTCGACTATCCGGATAGAAATTCCCTAGTGAGACAACCATAATGGTTCTTACTTGATCACATGATTGCAGTCGAGCTTGTTCGATTATACCACCGAAACATGAAAATATTGCGAATGCGCTCTAACTATAGAGGTAAAGCTACCTCAAAACCATCTTTTCAACTTCATCAATGCTTCCTATACTATAACTGATTTATACCTAATATAGTTCATTAAACTTACCACACTTTGGAAATTCAGTAACTTGCCATAATCATATGAGTTTAGGAACTTATCTTAGTCAGACCATAGGAGTCCATTCGCTGAGGGGTTCAAAACATACCATATGATTATGAGTCACAAACTTACCATATGCTTTAGTTTTAAGAACCGAACCTAACCTTAATAACCTCTAACTATCAAATATATACATGAGAAAAGAATCACATTTCCACCACACATACATTGATAGCGCGATACTGATATTCCAATGATTATCAATGTGATAAACCAAGTATATGCACAAAACCTCTGCCCATAAAAAAGTTTGTATGACTTAGTTACCATATGAGTCCTCAATTGAAATCCCACCTACATTACCTTACTCTTAAATTATTTTTATCTTGCCCATAACTTGCTCAAAGCAGATTCCTCGTATGACATTAACGAAAACTTCTCGTGCGCTTAGCACGCCTTCCGATGTCTGAATTTCCTTTTATTTTGGCAATCGATTTGCAGATGATATGATATACTTACTTTTAAATTGCGTTCCACACGCTCATGCAAACCTTTCTGAACATTTGATGTAAATCGTGAATCTCGGTTCGACACAATTGATGCTGAAACACCGTGCCTTGAAACAATTTTGTTAACATATAACTTCACACACTGTTCGATAGGTAATATGCGAAGTTCGACATACCATAGAATCTATAGCCATATCTTACCACCAATAGTATTATCGAAGGCAATATATAATTGTGCTTCCTGTTCAATTTTCGATACTTACGAAACCTAGTTTACTCCTTCAACATTCAGTCCTCCTTCAATATCAATTTTGAATTGACACCTTCATCTTGGAGTTACTCTTTCTTTACTCTATCCAACAAAGATGTACGATTTTTCATCTAAATAGCTTCTCCTCTGACTTTCTATTATGAACCCATCTTGCACAGTTACCTTCTACCACAAATTCATCATTTCTATTATGAACCCATCTTGCACAGTTAACAAAAAAAAACTACTACCTTTTTCTTAAGACGTCGGCAACCACATTCGTTTAGGATTTTGCAGTCATAATCCTTGAGCAACTTCAACTATCACTTTAAACACACGCTTAAATATCACTGTGAGAGGATATACTTTAGACACTTATAGTCTTTTATGTCTCACACCATTTCCCAAAATAATATATACCTCTAAATCCTTATGGTAACCACTACTATCGCTAACTCTAAATCGTGAGTCAGATACCCTTTCTCATAAAATTTTAATTAACGTGATGCGTCTAAAATGACCTTGTCGTTCTGCCAAAACACACATCCTAGTATTATATACGATGCGTCCCTATACAACATAAAATTTCCTGCCCATATAAATTCCATTGATTTCCTGCCCATATAACTCTACCGTACAGACGTCTTTCAATTAAAAGAATAAAATACTACCTTTGACTTCCTCAGAGTCTTAAGGTTTATGCACTTTCTTTGACAATGATTTATCACCACATGGTTTAACAACTTCAGAGTTTCATAAATCAAATCAGAAATAAATCCATTTACATCACGTGGCCTTTAATACCAATGCAGCAATTCTACACATCAACTTAAAAGGAATCACTATTCACACTTTCTATATTTAAGGAATAGTCTAACTCTTCCCGAAATGAATTTAGTTTCTAAACGAATTCCTCAGGCATAAAGTAACAAGTGGCATTTAAATTAAATAACATACAGTCGTATAGATAACTAATCGGAACCATACCTTGCATTGCGTCTTGGATCGTCATGTTGGCTAATTGTTCGGTTGGTCGACTCGGCGAAGCTGATTCAATAATAATCAGTTTGTCACTGCCCCCTTTGCTTTCACTTGCTTTTCCTACCACTTTCTTTGGGCACCCTCGAGCCAAGTGCTCCTTCGATCCACACATGAAGCAGGCTCCCTTCCTTGGTCTTGAACACTTTGGTGAAATGTGTCCCTTTAAACCACAATTAATGCACACCCTTTTTCCCTTCAAACAAACACCTACATGTTTCTTTCCGCAGTTGCTACACGCCTCCACCTTCTTCTTTTCCTTCCCTTGCTGATTTTTAGCGTTAATATTATTTTCTCATTTTCTTTTCCAGGCGTTACTGGTATGATTATCACCCGCCTTATCATCTTCACTCTTCTTTCCCTTCTGCTCTTGTTTGTATGTCAGCGTATTTCCTTCCCCGTCCATATCCATCGTTCTCTCCAATCCTGTTGTAAACGAGTTTGGTTGGAACATCGAGACTTGATTATATAGCCAGAAATTCAGTTGATTTGCCAGTGCTCCCATCAGCAAATTCACCAATTATGGCACTAGATTTGCGTTAGCTTCCCTATTGTATGCATATTCCTCGGAGCTCTACTGACATTGTTGTCTTCTTCTAGGAGGCATCTTACTGTTTAAAACTCGAACTATTAGATCATCGTTTATCCACACATTAAAATTTTCAAGTTTATCTCAACCACTTTTAAATAATACAAAATATATCTTACTAAACAATGATGCCTTATTCATTTATTACATCTCCACATAACAAAATAGCCTCACTACTATTTATACCTGTAATAATAAAATTTTAGGATTACTTCATCATATTCCACTAATTAATTCGAAACTCAGGATTTACATTTTATTAATTTTCATCGTGATTTATATATAATCTTATTATTTTTCTTGCAATCTACAAAAACATTCCACGTTGTACAACTGCATTGCGCTCTTGCTCCACGATACGAATCATCAGGAGAGTAGAAGATTAAATTCTAAGTTCCATCATTCACTTGGCCTTCTTCAACTTGTCTTCAACACGATCATTGCGTTTAGAAGCCTTCACCAATGCGTCTTCAGCTCTCGCCCGCTTTGCTGACTTCTTTCCCCAATTACTCCTGCACAATCTGATTCCTAGCTAATAACTATCCTCTTTAATATTTTGACTGAGCTAATATCCGCTCTACATCTGCAAGTCGTGCGGTAAAGTCTTGAGTCACGACATCTTTTTATGCTAGCTCTATGGCTTTCCTAATTCCTCTTACTCATACTTCATCTTTACCTTCTAAAATTTATCTTCACGACAAACTCAAGCTCATACCCAAGTTCTACAATAGAAAACAATGGGTATGGCCTTCCCAATACCAACCATACTCAGACTATACGAACTTCTCAGGCTCCTAATCCTTATCATCCTTCGTCAGTCATTCTGACAACAAAGTTTTAACAACCCCACAACTGGGTGTGTATAATACTCGCTACTCCTTAGTACTCACGAACACATAAACACATAAAGTCTTTTTATCATTTTATCTTCAATGAATTTCCCTCAATTCATTCCTTAGATCTCGATAAGAGTTTATCACCTTTATATTTTTGATCTCCTAGAAGGTTATAGCCTAAGGTTTCCCCACCTAAGGTTCATAACCTAAAGCTTTGATACCAACTTGTGACACCCCCCAAATCCGGACCCTTCAATCCCACAGATTTGGTGTTCACTGTCCAATTAAATCATAACTAATTACCCATAACAAAGGATATAACTAAACTCACAAGTTTAAACAATCAATCTCCCATTAAAGGGTTACATAATCTAAAATAAATCCCAGGTCATCTAACCTTTATTACAATCATCAGCGGAAAATTAAAACATGAACATAACTAAATCTATTACATAAGCTTCATAAATAAAAGATAAATTAAACGTTGTCGTCTAATCAAGAACTTTGTCCTTGCCCTTGCTTGTAGAAAGCTCTTCAAACTTCTTAACTTCATCTGCATTATTTTGTGTAAGAGTGAGCAAACAATTGTCCACAAGAAGGATAATACACAATAACATTTTATGAATAACAATTAACTGAGCTTTCAATGGTAAAGTATTCTTATCGGAACAAGAAACTTTAATTCAACAGCTATGAGTTCAAAGGAATAATGAACGTTTAAGTTAACAATAGATAACAACATCAAAGAATACACTGAGGGTCATAAGACCACGAACTCTATTCTAGGTTTTCAAGTATTTCTACTTTAACCTTTTTTAATGATCTAAAAGACTATATTCATCATCTATGTCCCTAGGTTCACGGTGTTTCTATCATAACCTTTAATGATCTAAACGACTATATGGACCATCATTCCGTACTCGGTGATCACCCCTTTGAACTATGTATTCACAAGAATATTTTAACGCTTATTAAGTAGCTCTAAAATAATCCCCGATATAGGGTTGTTCATCTCAACTTAGATTATCAGGTTCCGAACCAAAGGAAGTTTAGTTGGGAATTAACTTCAAAGGAAGTCTAGATTTTTAGAATGCTCATCAACCAACTACTGGTTGAATCAGATAGGAACCAATAACTATTCAAGGGTTTTATTACAATATCTTCATGGACAAGGTATATCGATGAATCAATAAGAGCTAGAGTATTAACAATTTCTAAGTTGAACAAATGTTATCATCGACAACACGCTTTCAAAATTGTGTGAGTACATAAGCAAACCAAAGGAAGTTTGGTTTGGGTTAACTTCAATGGTAATTTAGAGTTTAGAACATCCATCAACTAATTATTAGTTGAATTGGTAAAGAATCGTTAGGCAACTTTGAGTTTGGTATAGTAATGTAAGATAGTACAATGACATTGGAGAACGAAGATCAAACAACAGTTACTAATAGCTGAATAAACACATTTCTTACAACAAAATTACAGACTTTGAATAACCAAAGTACTCTCGTTTGAAATAAAGAAATAAAGATTAATTAACTTGCTCAACAGTAGATAAAAGTTAAAGAACTTGCATAACAATAAATTGCTCAACAAGAGATTAGAAATAGAGAACTTGCAAAAGTATATCATAATAGTGAAAAATAACCTTGCTGAATAATAAAGTAGCGAAGGTTACGGAACTTGCCTCTTGCGTAAGCTATAATATTAAAATTCACGTCCACCTACACATTTTAGTGCAATCACACTATCTATTAGATATGCTAATATACCATAACATGCACATTTCTAACTAAACTTATTATTTTAGCACAAGTCTTATGCTACCATATATATATATATATCAGAATTCCCAAGTGTTAACATCACAACACTTATCTAACATTTATTGTGTATTCTAAGTTATCACATAATGCGTTCGTAACTTACTAATCACTTTTACAACTTTGAATTTACAATCCACATAGCACGACTCTGTTTAACCTTGTTGTTACATGGTTCTCACATTATCCTAACATTAAGCTAAGTTACATTGAACGTCCAAAGTAATGTGAATTAGCGACTTCTTCACTGTCAGGAGATCGGGCACTTTGGCGCATGCCGCGCCAGATTTTACATCTGGTTTCAAGGCTACCACATGCATGTAATGCAAGACCACACGCCATGGGTCACATTGCTAACCGCATGCTTATACATGTGATTCTAGTTTTGTAGAACATGGTTACGACACTTTTCATAAGCCAACTAACACGAATTTCACCCACCAAACAGTGATAATAACACATACAAATGGTATAGAACTATCACAAACATGTTTCCTCACATATATATCAATATAGAACAATTTAACAACAACTTGAGCTAGTTTAATTTCTCAAATTCTATATTTTCATATGAAAACTCCATTTTTGACATCCTTTACAAAATTCATCACTGTAATCTCTATACTTAACCAAATCACTTCATTCAAATTACGTTATCTTCGTTTCTTAATGAACTAACATAATCAAGCCTCAATTCACAGATTAACATACAAATTGACCACTGAAATTGGTACTTTTCACAAGCCATATAAAATTACAAACACTGTAAACAGTTTTCTTCCTTTTTTTAACCGTCATTAGCATATAAATCCTTATTTAATTACTAGTTCTAGTCACCACGAACACATACAATCGCATGTAATCAGTTGTATAACAACAATTCCAGTAATTGAATTCACAGAATTTAAGAATTATGCCGTAGAACTCACATATATACATATATATAAATATATAACATTAAGGTTACGAATAATACCTTCAATTAGCTTGGTAATCACTGAAATTGCTGTGAGTCACAGACTTTCTCTCAATTCTCTCCATCTTTTCTCTTAGTTTCTCTGAATTTTCTTCCTTCTTCTCTTCTTAGGCTTAAGCCAATTTTCTTTTACGTAAAACACACTAAACCTAACGCACAAAATCAAACGTCTATAACCGACATTGTAATAAAAATAATAATACGTTATCACTTATAAATATATATTATATTATTTGATTTATTTTAATTTATTTTATTTATAATTCAAATATTAAAAATTCAAAAGCCATAAGGCTTTGTTTGGCAAAAAGTCTTTAAAATAAAGACTTAATATATTTAAGTCTTGTTTGGTCAAAACTAAATTAAACTATTATAATTTTATTAAAATAAACCATTTAGTTTATAATTTATAACCACATATGACTTATTTGGATTTCTATATCCAACATTAATCAAATAAAATAATTATACATACTATATTTTAAATAAACACTCCACTTTAAGTAAATATTACAAAATTATAATTTTATTATAATTTTATTTAATAATTTAATATACCACCTTAAATTATTAAATTGAAACAACAATATAACATCTCATGTTATATTACAATTCTCAAATTATAAATTTAATTCATAAATATTTAATAACAACAATCACATCAACATCGATTTAAAATATTTATTTAATTTAATAAATATACCATATTACCATCAATTAAAAATATCTATTCAACAATAAACATCTCAAATAAATATTTAGATAATTCAATAAATATTTAAAATTTAAATTTGAAATTGCAGATTGTTACTGTCACAGTAACCACTGCACAATATTTCACATTATTAAATCAATATTTCTCACAACATAGTAACTCATATTATTGAAATGATATTATTAGATAGCATTATTGGCAATGTCTAGAAAGTTCTGTCGAGGAAAGAGTTATCTAATTGTGCACCAATAAGGAGAAATACTTATCGAAAAGCCCCATTTTTCTTGAGAACGATTTGATTGTCAGTATTGTGAGTCAATAATATTAATAATTATTGAAAGATTGAAGAGTCGTAAATAATTGATGAATAAAAATTGTTCATAAATATGATAAGTAAATAATTGTTCAATTTTATAAATGGAGGAGTTTAGCATGAAACATTTGTTGAAAGTTTGGCATATTTTTTTATGGAATCACAATTATTTCCCCGATAAAATATTCATTCAAATATATTATTATAATATTATATTATAATAGTATAATGCGATAATAATAGTATATATAAACTTTTTATATAGTAATACTATTTCATTTATATAAATTTTTATATATGAATTAATTGGGGTGGAGATGATTAAATTGTATTTGAATTATTTTTCAGAGTTAGCATGCGAATAAAATAGTGTGGTGGGTGGCAAACATGGGAGGGGCCACATTTGTTAGAGTTTCTGCAAATTGGTTTTGTTTTCAAAGTTGGTTGCTTCACGTAAGCGAAAGAAAGAAAATTAGGCAGGGAGTTAGGCATGTAAGGCATGTTTGTTTTTTTCTTCCTCTGAGTTGCCTATAAAAGGAAGGCTCCTTCAGAAGATGAGGTACAAGATCACAATATCAGAAATTCTTCCTCTAAAATACTATGAGTATAATATTTTGAGTATATTCTTTTGAGCATAAAAATACTTTGAGTGTTGAATTATAGTGCAAGATTTTCTCAACTTAATCTCCGTTATTCCAGTCAGAACTACTTTCTTATTAAGGTAAATGATATTATTTTTCTCGTAAAGGATATTATTTTTCTTGTAAAGGATATTCTTTTTCTTGTAAAAGATATTATTTTTCTCGTAAAGGATGTTATTTTCTTTCAATACTCGTAAGGGGTATCATTTTCTTTCATACTCCAAATTATGTAAGTGATATTATTTCATTTTATATTACTATTCATGCAGATTATATTCACGAAAGTACAATTCATACTAAGTCTTATTCATGAGTACTATTCACAACAGAATTGAATTTCCTTTTCTTTGTCCAAGTTATCTTTTATGAATCTTATTCTTGAAATTGAATCCATGTTATGATCTTCATGTTGACAATTTGGACATTCTTGAACTCTTGATAAATTGAATTAGAAATCTCTAATATTTATTTTTGATTTCACTTGATTCATTCTTTATGTCATTGTCATAATTCTCAGACTTAAATTATGTTAAAAGTTAAATTTGGCCCATAGTGCAAAGATGAACTGTTGATTGATGAATATCTTTGGCCCGTAGTGCAAAGACGAACTGTTGTTGATATCTTTGGCCTGTAGTGCAAAGATGAACTGTTGATTGATATCTTTGGCCCGTAGTGCAAAGATGGACAAGTGTTTGGCATGATCATGACCACTGATGATACAAATGAATATCTTTGGCTCGTAGTGCAAAGATAGTGTCGACGTCGGGATTTTTATTTGTCCCATTTCTGTTCTTGTCTTTCGGTGTTCTCATTTTAGGTGATGTAATAACCCAATATTTTTGATATAATTAAATAAGAATTTTTACATATAAATTTTTTTTAAAAAAAATAAAGGTGAGAATATGTGCAAGGTAAAGCGTATGTATATATGTGATAAATAAAAATTTATTTATTACATGAATAATTGCAAAAAAAAAATTTAAGAATTATTGATCAAATAAATTAATTTAATAGTAAAAATATTCTTTATTATTTATTTTATATGAAAATATGATTATTGTATTATTTAAATAATATATGAAATGATTATTAGAATTATTATAATAATTATTTTATTATATGAATTTATTCAGATTAGTTAAGTTAATTATTTTAACTTAATTAATAATGGTATATATGATGTAAAGTCGGATATGGATTCAAAACCGTAATTTTAGATTTTGAGTAAGGAATGAGAATAATAATATAATATTAATTATACTTCAGTGCTATAAATATGTACGATATATGTATATTGATCATGGTTGGTCAATTATAGCGTAACAGTAGAAAACCCTAGCATTAATTTGATAAACCCTAATACAAAATTCAAATATGACTGTAAGATTTGTTAAGTCATTGTGTTATGTGATAAATGATATATATTATAGATTTTATTGCTAATTAGGAAAACCCTAACTAGTAATTAAAAACCCTAATTATTAGAAACCCTAATTTCTAAATTAGGAACCCTATTTGTCAAATTACAAACCCTAATCGCTAAATTATAAAGCTTGATATTAATTAGTACACCTAAACCTAATTTTCAAGCACTTATGTAATTAGGAAACTAAACATGATTAAGAAGCCCTAATTTCTATTTTTTAGAAAACTTAATTTCCATTTAGCCCTAATTACAAAATCCTAGAAAATGAAATTATAAAACCTTAGGGTAAAACCCTAAGGGTCAAACCCTAAAGGTTGGAATAAGATGTCAAGCTTGCCATTAAAATTGGAAGCCAATTGACCAAAATACCCTTCTTGCATTATTTATTAGATAACTTATAGATCTAGCCAAAACTTTAGTTGGTGACCAACTAAAGATCAGCCACGTGACTAAAATATACACAAATCAGCCACCTTGCATCAGCCAATACATTTTATCAAATTATAAATAGCTCAAGAGAGAGAAAAGTGCACATTCCTTCTCATTTGATCACCAAACACTCAACCAAGACCTCCCTGTCTCTAACCCACGAATTCCATTGTTAGATTAGTCCCTTATCAAGCTTCTAAAATACCAAGATCAGATCAGGAGCCTTAGATTCAAGCTTTGTTCAAAAGAGGTATAACCCTAATTTAAAAATGTGATCTCTAATGATATGTTAAAAGTTATGTTTTTATGTGTAAACATGTTGTATGATGTGTAACTAAGTGATCTGGGTTGTTAGATAGTGGATCTATAACATCTAGATGCATAAATTTAATGATTTCAAAAATCCAGAAAAATTGAAAAATGTTGTTTAACAACTGAATGTCAGACCTCATAAATCTTTGTCTGTTTATGATTTTGTTTGTTTAAAAGTTTGTAGTTATAGTATGTTGTAAGGGCTTTGATCTAAAACCGAAATCAAGCCTAGATCATGTACAGATTTCAAGTTATGGGTGGTCAAACCTCGTTGACCGAGCATGACTGCAAATATGGGTAACCCAGATGTTACCTAAAAAGCTCTAACAAGAAGTTCATGTCCACAAATCTTGCATATGTTTGTTGTTTTGTTATTGTATTTGTATCTAGGTTATAATACGTTATATAGACTACATTTTTATGCTTCTAGATCACCTAAACATCAAATAGATTTAATGTAGTGGCTGGTTTCCTGGGCAACCTTGAAAACGTATGAACATGGTCTCTGACATGGTTTGACCATCTTAGATATGGTGATTGTGATGCAGTTAAACTGGTTTTGTGTAATAGATCTATTCATTTACATGTTGGCTACAACCTGGAACCATTAGATCAACAAAACCTTACACAGAAAACAAGTAGTGGAAGCCCAAAGTAGGCTACTCGAACTGTTCTTCCTTTCTGGGTAACCCAGAAAATGAAGAACATCTCTGACAGCTTATTCAAGGGCTTAGATCTTCCTCGTGTGTTATGATATGATCTAAAAATTGTTATGAACTTGTAGTATTACATATCTATATAATAAAACAGAACCCATTTTGAATCTTTCATTTGACAAAGCACAAGGACGGTTCAGATTTATTCTAACTTAATTTTTCCAACTTAATCTAAAGGCTCATATTTCTTCCCGCCCAAATCAAATTCACTCATACACCATACTCTCTCTCATGTTCACACACAAAATCTTTCTCTCTCCTCACTTCTTCACACACACACACAAAAAAACAAATAATAATAGTACTAAAAATCTATATAATAAAACAGAACCCATTTTGAATCTTTCATTTGACAAAGCACAAGGACGGTTCAGATTCATTCTAACTTAATTTTTCCAACTTAATCTAAAGGCTCATATTTCTTCCCGCCCAAATCAAATTCACTCATACACCATACTCTCTCTCATGTTCACACACAAAATCTTTCTCTCTCTTATCTTCTTCACACACACACACAAAAACAAATAATAATAGTACTAAAAATAAATATAATAATAATAATAATAGTACTAATAATTATTATTATTATTATTATTATTATAATAGTAATAGTAATAGTAATAATAATAATAATAATAATAATAATAATAATAATAATAATAATAATAATCTATATAATAAAGATTCGATTCATTCTAATTGATTTGAGCGGGAAAGCACAAGTACGGTTCAGATTCATATAATTTTAATTCAAAATAATAATAATTATAATATAATAATAATATTATAATAATAATAATAATAATAATAATAATAATAATAATAGTAATAAAGTAATAATAATTATAATAAAATTAATATTAATATTAATATTAATATTAATAATATTAATTAAAATTATAATAATAATAGTAATAATAATAATAATAATAACAACAACAACAACAACAATAATAATAATAATAACAATAATAATAATTATTGTGATAGTGTGGTGAATTATGATAATTTTATTGATAATTGTAAGTTTTGTAGACAAGTTTAATTTTTCGGATATCTATTTTTAAAGGAAAATTAATTATTGTGGTAGTGTGGTAAATTATGATAATTATTATGTCTGATTTTAAGTTGCAAAGAGTCTTTAGGTAATAAAGTATTTTTCGAATTTTAATCTAATTTTTCGTTACGCCGTGCCTTCAGGCACGGGCAATTACTAGTATACTACTATAACTGATCAATAGCTTGCCCAGAAACACATTACACAGTGAATCAATATTGGTAAAAACATAGCCACTCGAACACTGCCTTTGAATGTTCTTGAGGCTCAATAACAGTATAGGCGACACTTTCTGTCGCTAAAGGCTTTAGTGACAGACTTATTAATTTTAATTATATTAATTTCTCAAAATTATTTAAAAATAGAAAATAATTTTTAAAAATTACAAAAATTATTTTAAGTTATAAAAATTAACTTTTAATAATTTGGCATATTTTTCATAAATATTAGTATTTATTTAAATATTATTTATATTTAATTTATTTAATAAATTTATTAAATAAATTAATTAAAAAATGATTTTATTATATTAAAATCATTTTAAATGATAATAAAGTATTTAAATATATTTTAAGTTATAAAACATAACTTTTAATATTTTAAGCAAATTTAATTAATTATTTAATATTAATGATATTAGATTTATTTAATAATTATATTAAATAATTAGTTAAAAATGATTTTAATAATATAAAAATCATTTTAAATGAAAATAAAGAGTTTAAAAATATTTTAAGTTGTAAAATATAACTTTTAATATTTTAAGGTAAATTTCTTTAATAATTTAATATTAATGATATTAAATTTATTTAATAATTATATTAAATAAATAGTTTTAAAATAGTTTTATTAATTTAAAAAATCATTTAAAAGGATATAAATGGTTTTAAAATATTTTAAGTTATAATAAGTGACTTTTAATATTTTGATAAATAATATATTAATATTTAAATATTAATAGTAATTATTTAAAATAATTTTAAATGTTTTAAAAATCATTTAAGGCTAATATTAATGTTTTAAAAATATTTTGAGTTATTATAAATAACTTTAATATTTTGGCAATATGTTCATTAATATTTTAATATTATTTAAATATTAATGATAATAGAATCATTTAGTATTTAAATCATTTAAAAATGATTCCAGTGTTTGAAAATTATGATAAATTATAATAAATTATAATAAATATTTAAAAATTATTATAAGTCTATGAAAAATAATATGACTTATATTTAAATTATCCAGAATAATGTTTAGAATACAGAATAGAGTTTTATTACACATAAACTCGATAATTACCCGATAAAGCCATCAGTACACCGAAATGTGACCAAAATTGATCCGAACCTATATTTATTGACTGTATAAGTATCTACTTGTGTCCTAATAACTGATATACATGTGATAATGTGATTAGGTTATGTGTTGATTGCAAATAGCAGTGCTATGTGTTACGATATATTATTCTAATCGAAAGAACAATCTTATGAATGATAGGTCGTTGTATTAAAGATAGAACTAAGTCGTGTACTGTAAGCAGCATACCAAGCAAGTATCTGAACTATTCTTTTCATTGTGCAAGTATCTAACCCTTTGCATTTACTGTATGCAATGGACATGTGTAAGCCAGTTTCAGAACTATATTATTATTGTTATTGTTCATTTATCTATACCTTTGTAGACATGCCAGTTCTTGAATTCTATCCGATCATTGTTTATCAATACGGTATTAATGAATAATCCAGTTATATATTCAGTTCGTTAATTTCTGAGTATGGTTATACAAGTGTCCTCACTTGGATAATTGTTGTACTTATTAATACATACTTATTAGAATCCGGTATGTATACATTGATTAAAAGTTGTCTAAGCTATTTGACTCGGCTAGACATAGATTTAAAAATATCGTTGAACATGATAGAACCTTATTGTTATCCAACCGAATTGTTTTGGTTCGGATTCCAGACTAAGTATGAACATCCCGAATATGGAAAACTTTTGGGCGCCTAAGGCGGATATGCTAGACGAAAATATCCTTCGAACACGTAGTATTGATCAACATAAGGCATAACGTGCTGAGCAACCCCGTGCTCGTAAGTTATGACAGTTTACGGATGAAGTTCTATTAAACCTTTTCAAAAATTTAAAACAAAGTTCATAGTCTGTTGACTGCTCACCAATTATAGTCAGTACGTAGTTTCAAAATTTTGAAATAGAATTGATATGTTGTTTAGAATTGTTTCAGTTTACTTCATAACTGTTGATTCGTTGTAGAAGTGCCATTCAAAGAAAACATTTACTTCTTTCAGCTAAAGTTTATTATCTGTTATTACTTGCTGGGCAATCAAATGCTCATTCTTGCTTTCTATTAAATGTTTTCAGCTAAGCGTGAACGACCTGAAGGTTTTGCTAAGGATAAAGGAAAAGGAAAGCTGACAGAATAAGCTTTATGTTATCTTATGTAATAGTTAGACTTTATTAAGAACGATATTTATTAATTATCATGTAATGAAAGATTATAAAGGTTGGGAACCTGGGATTAGATAACTCTGATTATGTAAATTAAGTTTGATATTTATATTATTACTTTTATTATTTCGCTCAAAGAAATGGTATCGTGAAGCACTGAGTTCGGGTTTTAAGTACCTAAATTTGGGGGCGTCACATCATGGTATCAGAGCTTTAGGTTAGAAACCTTATGTGGGGATAGACCTTAGGCTATAACCTTAGGACAGATGGAAACGTTGAAAATACAAATAACTCATAGAGATTTTAATTGGAGATGAATTGAATAAATTCATCGTAAAATAAAATAAAAGTAACCTGTATAAAACAATTATTTGTTGTGTGTATATATTATATACTAATAAAGATAATTTATTTGTAGATGTCAGGTGGAAAAGGACTAGGATACCCTCAGATCATAAAGAAGGAGCCAATCTCTGTAACCGAGCCAATATCAAAGTTAATAGCTGAAATAGAGGCTCAAATTAAAAGCAGCCCTGATGAGGTGGTTATTGTGAAAAATATAGTACCAGATCCAGAAATAGTAGTATTGACAGATAGTGATTCGAACACTAAAGTTAGAGCTGATCAAGCATCAATGGAAATGCAGAATCTGAGGAACAATGTTTCTTCTCTGGAAAAGCTGTGGGAAATAGAAAAGCTATTAAATAGTCAATTACAAAAAGCGTTAATAGAAATAATGGAAGAACAAGATAAGCTTAAAATTCAAATTGATCAGATGGGAGCAAAAAGCATCAAGGCATGTGCAGCTCCGAGCAAGAAGGGGAAAAGAATAATAAAAGATCGCGACTTAGGAAATTCCGATAACAACCAAGGGAACTCAAACAAAATAGAAAAGTGTACAAACTGTAACAAGAAACATGAAGGCTTATGCAGGAAAGGGGAAAATGTTTGCTACAATTATGGACATGAGGGACATATCTCTTCTCATTGTCCTAATCCGAAGCAAGGTGTATGTTTTATTTGTGGGATAGAAGGTCATCGGGCGAAAGGTTTTCCAAGATCAAGAAAAAGGCGTAGTGAATAATTATTATAAGTACTGTTTGAATATGTGTGTTCTGTGATAAGTATGTTTGTGTAATATAATATTTCCAACTTTTGTATAAGTTGTAGCAGCGATTCCCGACTTTTGTGGTCACAAAGGGATAGAGGATGCTTATAGTGATATATTCTATTCTATGTAAAGCACTATGAATTAGTTGAATGAATATGAATATATGTTTGGTTAAGGAAATACATTTTTATGTATCTATTTGATAACTGGTTAATTCAGCAAACCAAGTTTTCAAAATATAATATTTTGAGTATATGATTATGTGAATTTAAAATCAAGTGTGATATGTTAAACTTATACGATAAGGTTTAGAATATAAGTTAATAAAGAATAATTTATATTTTATTTAATCAGCTAATGTTGCCAAGGAGACAAAACCAAAACCAAAGGGCAGAAGAATCTGTCAACAATGTTGGAGGACAACAACCAGACCCAATGCAAAACTTTATGAACATGGTAGCTCAAGCCATGCAGTATAGAATGTCAGTCATAGGGAATCAACCGGACAATCGTTTGGAGAACTTCAAAGATTTTAAGGCTGTAGGACCGCTAAAGTTTAGAGGGACAACTGACCCGGTAGAAGCTCAAACTTGGATAAATGAGATAGAAAAGGCTTTTGTAATTATTAGGGTAGCGGAGGGGCAAAAGATGACTTTTGGCACTTATATGATGAAAAGGGAGGCTAATTTTTGGTGGGAGGCAAATCAAGCTAGGGCAGGAGAAGGAGTGGTTACGTGGACTAGATTTAAGATATTATTCTTCGAGAATTATTTATCATCTAATATGTAGGCTAGGATGGAGGTGAGATTTTTGGAATTGAAGCAGGAGAACATGACAGTTACGGAGTATGCCGCAAAGTTTAATGAATTAGCTAGGTTCGCTCCACAGTGTTGTAGATAAATACTTTCACAACACTCTTGGAAAAGGCTATCATAGCCGAGGAGGGAAAGGAGGCCATAAGTCTCTACAATAAGGAGAAAAAGAACAAGGGTAAGGTTGAGGGAGTGGTGAAGGTGGAAGCCAGTAGTGGGAGTGGGAATGGAAAAAAGGAAGGGGAACAATTTTAGGAATATCAAGGTTAAGCAAGAAGGTGTAAAGAAGTAGGTTGTGCATTGTGGGAATTGCGGGAAGAATCATTCGGGGGAGTGTATTCAAGGAAAGTTCGTGTGCTATAAGTGTGGGCAGGAGAGACATATGTGACGCCCTCAAAACAGGTATACATCACCCATCTTGAGTCGCCAGATACACATTACACAAATTCAAATACAACTTAATTATACAACAGTCGTGTAAAATACGACAAAACATAGCTGAGAGTTTAAACAAGAATATTGTCATCTAGACAATATCCACACTCAATGGAGTCCTCATTAAAATTATTATCACATTATTCCGTAGAATAGTGAGGACTACTAAAGCCACTTATACTGGATCATCACTCCATTCCCCGACTCGTCCCAGCTATATTCTCATTTCCTGAAGAGAACAATGAAAGAAAGGGTGAGCTCAACTACCCCAGTAAGAAATATTATGACTAAGATAATGAAGAATAAATTATCCTTAGCCTTCAACAGTATAACAACTGATATAATACAATAGACAACAAGTTTTAGATCAACAACTGCAGCGGAATAAGCAATCCATTAGAAGAGTCAAGTAGAGCATAAAATCTACTATCTTCTATGATTTAGAAAGTTTTTCATCAACTTTATCGCTAAGACTCACCTTAATAATTAAAATCGAATCATCCCTGCACCACGGCCAAGGATATTCATGTAATCATCAATGGTTATGATTATACCGTATAATCCCTGGTCATAATCATACCAAAGAATCGCCCATCAATGAACCATGTGCCAATGAGGACTTTTACCACATTATTCGTTACATTACGATCATGATTATACCGAATAATCCCTAGTCATAATCATACCAAGTCCATCTATGCATGTAAGCCAAAGATGACTTTAATCACAATATAAGCATGAGGATGATGACAATGACATAATAATTCAATAAAACAAGTTCAAGGATTAATATTAAAGATTTATAATTTAATTTATCCGTAAATCAATAACGCCCAAATTGTCAACATGATATCGCTTTGTAGAGTAAAATTCAAGAATAATATTCATGTACCAAAAATAATTTGGATGAAAAGAAATATATTTTTTGGGTAAATAAGTACCGTGAATAAGATTCTAGAATAAGAACTCGTGAATAGTACCCTTGATGAAAAGTATCCCAAATACCGAGTGAATAATATTCAGATGAATAGTAATTTGGGTGAATAGTAACCTGTGAATAGTAAGTCGTGAATAGTACTCTAACACGAAAAGTGTCCCGAATACCCGAGTGAATAATACTAGGGTGAATAGTAACTCGTGAATAGTAACTCATAAATAAAATACCAAATAAAATGATATTTCATGATGAGTACAAAAGAAATGATATCTCCTACGAGTATAATAGAATATACAAAACTATAAATGGATTTTCATCCGCCATGTGGTAATCCACGAGATGTGTCATTTCCACAATTTAATAAAGAATGAATATTTAAAGGTCATTCACCATGCATGTAGAGTCCGCAGACAGATGTGTTTTTCCAATGTAATAATAAAGAATGGAATAATAGAAGAATTCACAGTGCATGCGATAAACCGCATGAGATAGGTTATTCCCAATGTAATAATAAAGAATGGAATAATGTAAGAATTTCAAACATGTGAAAAAAAAATTAATTATAATAATACAGGTATACTTCCATTTTTTCCCACAGGATTTGGTGCTCACTTATCAAAAACTATTATATCTAACTACCCATAATAAGGGATAAAGACATAATTAAAATAATTTAAACAATAATCTCTCCCATTAAAGGGTTACATCATCATTTCAAATTAAATCCCGGTAATCTAACCTTAAAATTATTACATAAGTTTCATGGAATACATCACATATTTAAAACAAGTCTTGAAACATAAAACATAAAATTATCATAAGTCTTCATCATTTGGACATCTTGCCCTTGCCTTTTGCTAGTCGATTTGGCTCATCAACTTTCTCCACTTTAGTTGCGGTGTTAATTGCAAGAGTGAGCAAACAAATGCTCTTTGATATAGAAAGTAGCAATGATAATAACATGAGAGTGAACAACAAAAAAGTGAACAATAAGGAACTTGTTTCTACAAATCAAACTAGAAAACAAGTTTGAACTTTAATTATCGAGGGTCTTAAGACCACGAACTATGTCCCCAGTGCTTAGGTATTATTACCCAACCTTATGATCATTTAGACTATATGGACCCTTCTTATATTACTTAGGGGATCAGCCCTTTGTACCATGTATTGTGCACAAACATCTAAGCGTTACACGTATAAAATCCCCCTATGTTAGGGTTGTTTCGTCTCGATTGATTTAGAATTTCCTCACGCACCAAAAAGTTTAGTTTGGATAAATTTCAAGGGGTGTTTAGAATTCAACACATTATCAACTAAGGATTAATTGAATCAATATTGTTAACATCATGCTTGAAGGTTTAATATAACGAAAAAGCTTTGAACAAAATCAACGTCAAGATTGAAGGAATAATAATATATAATTGAGTAATCATGATCGAATAATTATAAAGAGTTAAAACAATCTCCTTGAATCAATGTATTAGAACATTTAAAATAATATTTAGGAAACTAAATCTTAAGCATGCATAATGAAAATAATAAGTTGAATGATAAAACTTGTTCAACATTAGTGTGTTAGAATGTAGAAATATGCAAATTAATTAACAAGTTAAAAATTGGCTCAAAATAATAATATAAGGTTTAGGAAACTTTGTTCGATATAATTAGGGTTAAGAAACTTTTACAAAGAAAGCTTAGAGTTAGGAAAACTTGATCAAAGAAGGTTAGAGAACTTGCACAATTATAAAAGTAGGGTTAGAGAACTTGCCTCGTGCGTGGGTTAAACAATCACTACTCACGTTCACCCCAAGTCCTACATACCATATGTATTGACAATACACATTAGTTACACTAACATTACCTTCATGAGTTGCTTTTTCTTACTTTTAGTATAGCTCTTAACTAAGTTTAAGTTTAAACAACATCGCATCTTTTCATGAACATTACTTTTTAGCTTTATTACAACTACTTAAGTGATCATGTCATTGCACCACATACACATTAACAACTTGATACAACATCCTATTATATGTCCAACATGTTATCATTAAGTTATACTAACACACAAAGGATTGCACTTGCATTCGCGCATCCCGACGCCCTCCGATTGGCTCCAAATACACAATAGTCCTAAAGATGGCCATTTTGACCCTTCATAACGATTTCAAATTGAAAACCTTAAAGAATAAAAGTTATAGGTCTATTCGTTCTCTTTCCGAATCATCTTGAATCACCTCAATCGGAGTTTGTATGAAAAAGTTATGGCCATTTTACTACAGGAGGTCAAAACTGTCCAACCCAGACCACTTTTCCAGCACTGGGGCGCGAGTCAGTGGCGTCGGGGCGCGAGTTCGATCTTTGGGGCATGAATTTCAACGCTGGATCATTTGAAATTTGGTTGTTGAGGCTCAATTCTGAGAACACCCATAACCAGAAACAAAACCAAGCTACTATATCTTAATTTCTAACACCAATTAACATGTATAACTTATGCAAATTACACATAAACTTCACCAAGCATACAAATACTAAATTAACACAACTTAAACCATAATTCTAGAAAAATTAAATACTAGAATAGCATATTTTAAAACCAAAAACTCTATTTTTGATATTTCTTCTAGAAATCAACACTGTGAATTCATTAGTTGGCCAAATCAGTCCATTCAAATTACATTTTGTTTGTATCTCAATGAACTACCACATACAAGCGTTAATTTACAGATTATTACACCCATTGGATAAGAATTTTGGTACTTTCTAAGGCTATATCACATGAACATAAACCTTTGCTTATATTATTTTCCTTCCTCAAACCCAATTTCACGTGATATGGCAATCAACAAATTCTACAATATAACCCATATCATATATACAACGTTTGAAACAATAATTCAACAAAATCGATTTACAAAGAATAGAAAATCATAAATCTAAGAATTAGAATTAGTTATACCTTGATTAGTGAATTATTGAGACAAAGATGATAATCTCTCAAAACCATCCGTGATCTTTGAGAATCTCGTGCTCTCTTCTTCCAAGCTCTCTCTTTCAACACTCACTGCTCTCTCCTTAGCCAACATACGAGAATAAAGAAGAACTAGACGCTAGCCTTAGGTATAAATAAACATAAACCAAACCCACGTTCTCATAGTTAAAAACAAAAGGTTTTTGCGTCGGTTGAATAATGCCAAAATCATAGGCCTGTTTGCTCAAAGCTAAAACTCCCCAAACTAAATTATTATTATAACATTTATATTATATAGTTTTTCCCCTGTCACACATTAATTTAGTCAATTTATATAACCTTAGTTTAGTTAATCTCAATAACCTATAATAATAAGAATCTTATTATTATTGATAAATAATTATATATCTAAATTAATTAATAACTTAGAAAGCGTCACTTTATTTAATTTATTTATTTCCATTAAATTAAACAATTCATTTTATTTAATTATTTTCTTACATATTAAACAATTGATTTAATTTAATTATTTCCTTAAATTAAATCCTTCAAATAAAATTATCATTACTCGATTCACATTAATTAATTTAGCCACTAAATTAATTCATGACAATTCATCAAATATTTATTTTCCTCAATAAATAAATTATTTTAAATATTTATTTAATTCCATAAATATTTAAATTAAATTACAAATTTCTCGATCGTTACATCCTTCCCTCCTTAAAAGGATTCTGTCCCCAGAATCACAACTCGAAAAAATTTATTCGCTACATTCTTCCTCTCTTAACAAGATTACATTCCCCAGAATCGCTATACAAAATCAAGCAAACAAGCGAGGATAATTCTTCATCATAACACTTTCAAGTTCCCATGTAGCTTCTTGACATTGTGGTTCCTCCAGATTACCTTGAAGGTATCACTTTATTCCTCGGGACTTGCTCTTTTTTTTGTCAACAATTTGAGCAGGGGACTTCTTCATAAGACAAATCTTTCTCAAGCTGTAAGGGCTCATATTCTATAACATGCTTATAATCGGGCTTATATGGCCTCAAATCGACACATGGAAAATATTATGAATATGCTCTAATTAGGAGGTAAGGCTACCTCGTATGCCACTTCGCCAACTCGTCGAAGCACTTGAAAGGTCCTATAAATCTAGGGCTCAATTTCCCTTTCTAGCCAAATCGAATTTTTTCCTTCCAGGAGATACTTTCAAGAAAACATAACTACCGACATCAAATTCCGATTCTATCGATCTTTGATCGGCATATTTCTTCTCATCTATCTTGTGCATTTATCGGTCTCGCTTCGAATCACTTTGATGATCTCGGCGATCTGTTGCACCAATTACGGACCCAATAGGCGGCGTTCACCAACCTCGTCCCAACATAATGGAGTTCTGCATTTCCTATCGTATAACGCTTCGTAAGGCGGCATGCCAATACTTGCATGATAACTATTTATAAGAAAATTCCACCAATGGCAGATGGTCATCCCAATTCCCTTTAAAATCCATAATACACGCTCTGAGCATATCCTCCAGTGTTTGGATGGTTCTCTCACTTTGTCCCGTCGATTACGAGGATGGTACGTCGTGCTCATTCTCAAATTGTGTTCCCAAACACTCTTGTAATCGTTTCCAGAAATTAGATGTGAAGCGTGGATCTCTCATCGTCTGATAGACACGGTACACCGTGTCTTGACACAATCTCTTTCACGTATAGTTTTGCTAATCGATCTAGAGTAAATCTAATCTTGATTGGAAAAAAAAGTGTCTTTGACTTCGTCAACCGATCGACAATCACCCAAATGGCATCGTAAACCTTCTTTGAGTCGTTGGAAGACCTACCACAAAATCCATTGTGATATGCTCCCATTTCCATTACGGTATCTCTAACGGTTGTAATAATCCACTTGGCCTTTGATGTTCAGCTTTGACTTTCTGACACGTTAAGCATTTTGCCACACACTCAGCCACATCCCTCTTCATATTCGGCCACCAAAAATGATGTTTAAGATCTTGGTACATCTTTGTACTCCCAGGGTGAATAGAATATCGTGAGTTGTGAGCTTCATTCAGAATTTCTTCTTTAACTTCCATTACTGGCGGAACCCAAATCCTCCCTTCGAATCGAAGTAACCCTTCCGAATCGATTTTGAATTTGTCTCCCTCACCTACAGATATCTTCTATTTTATCTTTTCCTGATCTTCATCACGAAGTTGTGCATTTTTCACCTTATCTACCAACGTTGAACTATTTCCCATCTGGAATAACTTTTCATCGGATTCTGTCAGATATTTAATTTCCAACTCCATCTTAGTTATTTTCGACACTAACTTTTTATACTTGATCAGTTAACATCATTAACTTCTCCCGTCCCTTCTACTTAAGGCATCAACAACAACATTCGCCTTTAGGGATGATAGAAAATCTCATAATCATAATCTTTGATCGGCTCCAACCATCTTCTTTGTCGCATGTTCAAATCTTTTTGTGTAAAGATATACTTGAGACTTTTTTATGGTGGTATATATCTCACACCTTTCTCCATAAAGATAATGTCTCCAAATTTTTAGGGCAAACACTCACGCCGCCAACTCCAAGTCATGAGTCGGATACCCTTCGTAATCTTTCAACGGCGTGATGCATGCATGATAACTTTCTCGTTAGATTTGCATAAGCACACGACCTAGTCCTTTATGCGATGCGTCACTATACACCACAAAATTTCCTGTATCATCAAGCAAACGACAACACAGGTGCTGAACTCAACCTCTTCTTTAACTCTCGAAAACTTTCCTCACACTTCTCTGTCCAAACAAACTTAACCGCTTTTCTAGTTAAATTTGTCAACGGAGTTGCAATCTTGGAAAAGTCTTGAATAAAACGCCTATAGTAACCCGCCAATCCTAAGAAACTCCTCACTTACGGCGGTGTCTTGGTGATCCCGATTTATTCTGACTTCCACCTTTGATGGATCTACCAAAATTCCATCCTTATCAATAACGTGCCTGAGAAACTGTACACATTTCAACCAAAATTCACATTTTGAGAACTTAGCGTATAACTTCTCTTTTCTCAACGTTTCCAACGTCAATCTCAAGTGTTCCACATGTTCCTCCTTGGTCTTGGAATACACCAATATATCATCAATAAACACCACCACAAACTTGTCTAGGAATGGTTTAAACACCCTGTTCATCAAGTCCATGAACGATGCCGCTGCAGGTGCGTTAGTTAAACCAAAAGACATAACCGAAACTCGTAGTGACCATCATAGGAGTTTCGAACAACATATCTTGGTACACATCCTCGGCCTCACCTTCAATTGATGATAACCACTTCTCAAGTCTATCTAGAGAAATACCTTGCTCCTTTGTTGATCGAGAGCGGGTCATCGATTCTAGGTAATGGATACTTATTTTTAATAGTGACCTTATTCAATTCTTTGTAATCAATGCAAAGCCGCATCGATCCATCTTTCTTCTTAACAAACAACACCGGTGCTCCCCATGGCAAAACACTCGGCTGAATATACTTTTTGTCAAGCAATTCTTGCAATTGCACCATCAATTCCTTCATCTCTCTGGGGTCATTACGTATGGTGCCTTAGATATCGGAGCCGTTCCTGGTAGTAGGTCAATCACAAACTTGATTTGTCGATCTGGCGGAAGACCCGACAAATCGTCTGGAAATACATCTGCAAAATCTCTTATGATCGGTATCTCTTCTAACTTTGCACTCTTCTTATGTGTATCGACTATGTAGGCTAAATATCCTACACATCCTTGTCTCAACAACTTCTTGGCTTGCATCACCGTCAGACAACTTGCTTGTCGAGGTGACTTTTGCTGCCATAAAACACAACCTTTAACGGAGTCATAAGGTTAACACACTTTCTTTGGCAATCAATTACTGCTCCGTAATTGAATAACCAATCCATTCGAGTATAACATCAAATTCACCAAGTCTAATTGGTATCAAATCTACCATCATCTAAGTGACCCTTTATATCCACTCTACAATTCCTATATATGTATCTAACATGAATCACTTCCTTATTCGCAATCTCTATACTTAAGGGAAATTCTAATTCTTCCTTGGGAAATTCTAAATTACGAGCAAATTCATTGGATATAAATGAACAAGTAGCTTTTGAATCAAATAGTACATAAGCATTAATACCATTAATCGGAATGATACGACACCACATCCTTAGGGTATACGACATCTTGCGGTCATATTGAAAGTCCTCGTAGTAGGTTAAAACTTTGATTGTGTTGGTCGGTGATAGTCGATGCACCACCACCGTTGTTGTTTCCTTTTCCGCCACTTGCACTTCCATTTGGCTTCTTAGGGTAATCACGAGCCATGTGATCCTTTGAACCGCAGGTAAAACATGTTCCTTTTTTGGACTAAAACAGTTTGGTGCAATGTCCCCCTCGACCACAGTTGAAACACACTCTCTTTCCTTCAAACATACTCCGGTATGGTTCTTCCCAAGTTCATGCAAGCCTCAAACTTTTTCTTACGTTGATTTCCTTGTTGTCCTCCGCGATTGAATTCTCGCTCCATTTCCTCTTTTGACTATTACTTCCAACATTACTACCACTAGCCTTATTCTCATTTTTATTCTTCTTCTTCTTCTGTTCTTGATTGTACTTGGTCAAGGCATCGCTTCCACCTTCCGCGATGATTGCCTTCTCCAGTACAGCCGCAAATGTGTTTAGCTGGAACATTGAAACTTTGCTGAAAAGTCAGGGTTTCAATCCTTGTTCAAACCTTCTCGCTTTACGCTCATCGGTATTGACTTGATAAGTGGCAAACCTTGCCAACTCGTTAAACTAGCATGACATATTAAACGCGAATCATAGTTAGTTCTTGCTTCAACTCGGAAATTGCACTTCGGTGATTAGAGAACTTCTTTGGAAAGTACATTTCGAAAAACATTTCTTTGAATCTATCCCATGCTATCCTCCTTGTCCTCCACGAACCTTGTTTGCTTGCCACGGTGGCTAGCCGGACTTGACATGAGCGTTATGAATGCGATCTTTTGATCTTCATTAACTCTAGCAACGTCGAACACCTTCTCCATTTCCATGATCCGAGTTTGGGCTTCCACTTTGGATTCATAGATCCTTGAAACTCTGGCGGTCCAACCGCTTTGAATTCCTTGAAAGTTGTGACTTGAGCTTGCGATTGATTCATAAGGGCACCCGTCAATGAGCTACAAATTCTTTGACCGGATTAGCATTGGTCTCGTTGTTATTATTAATAGACCCCTCGAGGAGGTGCTTGTTGGCGTGGTTGTCTTCTTAGGAGGCATTTTACGTTAAAATATACGTTTATTAGCTCATTACTCAACTTCTTGGGTATTTAAAGTTTAATTTAAACATTCCAAGATTAAAGCTTTAACACATAACATTTCAAATAAACTCTAATATTTTATTCATTCATAAAGTTTTAGAACATACTCAAAATAGCATAATTGCTATAAACATCTACCTTCTGAACTAGACCGGTTTTAGGATTACATACTCATACTATCCCTTTATTTATCTCAAAATAAAGGGATTCACGACTTATTTATTCACATAATTAACCACACATTATTATCTATCTTATTCTATCTAGGCATATTAAGGCGTCGTAAGGCTTCCCGGCGTTCCTCCTCCATGATACGATATATGCCGTTCTACGATCCATCACGAACCACGGCGTATTCTCAAGGCGAGGTGGATAATAGTAGACTCGATCTGGGCCCTATCAATCGCCGAATTAAAAGCATAATCCATCTCCTTCATCTTGGCTTTCTTCACTTGAACCTTAGCCTCAAAGACGGTTTTGCACGCGTTGAGTCGCCTTCATCCACATCATCTCTGCTCTTGCACGCTTAGTGACTCCTCCTTGAAATCATCTTTCAATTTCTCCATATCCGTCTTCATCTTTCTCGTACGCCACAGAGGTCTTCATGCGACCCTTTGTATGAACTAAGTCCCACTCCGTGTTCCCAAGTTTTGAGTCGAGTTCTGAATCTACGCATCCTTCGCTCCATCAAGCGTGATGCATCTCAACCATTTCCTTGACTCCACGGACCTCATCCTGTAATTCCACATTATGGTCATACTGAGCGTCATATACATCTCGGTGATATGGAGTTTGGTGGAAACTCCTCGGGATCCTCTTCCTCATCATCCTCCTCTACCTCCTCGAGCTATCCTCCACGGATCGGTCACATGAGCTCATCCTCCTGGATCAATTGCTCCTGACTACATGAATATCCGGGGCTCATCATCTATAGGTATCTCGAGGTATCACCTCTCTAATTTGGATCTGGATCCTCCTTGGTGAACATCCCGACAACAAAATGTTTTAGGTTTTATTTAATATTTTTGATACTCATGAGCACATAAGTTATTAACACATAGCACATAATGTCTTTTTATTGTTTAGCTTCAATGGATACCTTAATCCATTCCTTAAAACTCGATAAGAGTTGAACACCTCTATGTTTTCTATTTCCTTAAAGGTTACTTCCTAAGGTTTCCCCACCTAAGGTTCATAACCTAAAGGCTTTGATACCAACTATGACACCCCAAATCTAGGTACTTCATTCCCACGAGGATTTGGTGCTCACTTATCAAAAACTATTATATCTAACTACCCATAATAAGGACAAAGACATAATTAGAATAATTTAAACAATAATCTCTCCCATTAAAGGGTTACATCATCATTTCAAATTAAATCCCGGGTAATCTAACCTTAAAATTATTACATAAGGTTTTGGAATACATCACATATTTAAAACAAGTCTTGAAACATAAAACATAATAAAATTATCATAAGTCTTCATCATTTGGACATCTTGCCCTTGCCTTTTTTGCTAGTCGACGGCTCATCAACTTTCTCCACTTTAGGCTGCGGTGTTAATTGCAAGAGTGAGCAAACAAATGCTCAGCGATATAGAACATAGCAATGATAATAACATGAGAGTGAACAACAAAATTTGAACAATAAGGAACTTGTTCTACAAATCAAACTAGAAAACAAGTTTGAACTTTAATTATCTCGAGGGTCTTAAGACCACGAACTATGTCCCCGTACTTAGGTATTATTACCCAACCTTATGATCATTTAGACTATACGGACCCTTCTTATCGTACTTAGGGGATCGACCCTTTGTACCATGTATTGTGCACAAACATCTAAGCGTTACGTATAAAATCCCCTATATTAGGGTTGTTCGTCTCGATTTGGATTTAGAATTTCCTCACTAAAGAAAGTTTAGTTTGGAACTAACTTATCGGTGTTTCTAGAATTTTAGAACACTATTCGAATATGATTAATTTAATCAATAAAGGTTTGCTTACTACTTGAGGTTTAATACAACGATAAAGCTTTGAACAAGGTTATCAACGTCAAAGATTGAATAACAATAATATATAATTGAGTAATCATGATATACATGCAAAGCGCTATAGAAGAGTTAAAACAATCTCCCTTGAATCAATGTATTAGAACATTATATGCTTTGAATAATAATTAGGAAACTAAATCTCGCATCAATGTAATGAATTAGGTTACATAAGCTTTCTAAACATCACTTAAGATAGGTTAAGCTTGCTCAAATTCATAAAGAATGTTAGAAACTTAGAATAATAATATAAGAATAGAAACTTGTGTTCGATATAGAAAAAAGAACAAAGTTAGGAAAGCTTGCTCAATTGTAAAGAGATAAGGTTTAGAACTTGCACAATTATAAAAGTAGGGTTAGAGAACTTGCCTCAAATGCGTAGGTTAAACAATCACTACTCACGTTCACCCCAAGTCCTACACATACCATATGTATTGACAATACACATTAGTTACACTAACATTACCTTCATGAGTTGCTTTCTTACTTTTAGTATAGCTACTTAACTAAGTTTAAGTTTAAACAACATCGCATCTTTTCATGAACATTACTTTTTAGCTTTATTACAACTACTTAAGTGATCATGTCATTGCACCACATACACATTAACAACTTGATACAACATCATATTACATATCCAACATGTTATCATTAAGTTATACTAACACACAAAAGGATTGCACTTGCATTCACGCATCCCGAGCGCCCTCCGATTGGCTCCAAATACACAATAGTCCTAAAGATGGCCATTTTGACCCTTCATAACGATTTCAAATTGAACACCTTAAAGAATAAAAGTTATAGGTCTATTCGTCCTCTTTCCGAATCATCTTGAATCACCTCAATCAGAGTTCGTATGAAAATGTTATGGCCATTTTACTACAGGAGGTCAAAATTGTCCAACCTGAGACCACTTTTCATTAATAAGCGAGTCGATCGATGGGTAATGAGGCGAGTTCCAATGTCCGGGCGGCGAATTCCAATGTTGAATGAATAATTACGAACTATTGGACCATTATTGGCGCTTAAGCATTTAAACAATTATGAAATTTGGTATTTGAGGCTCAAATACTGAACACCTATAACCAAAAACAAAACCAAGCTACTATATCTTAATTTCTAATACCAATTAACATGTATAACTTATGCAAATTACACATAAACTTCACCAAGCATACAAATACTAAATTAACACAACTTAAACCATAATTCTAGAAAAATTAAATACTAGAATAGCATATTTTAAAACCAAAAACTCCATTTTTGATACTTCTTCTAGAAATCAACACTGTGAATTCATTAGTTGGCCAAATCAGTCCATTCAAATTACGTTTTGTTCGTATCTCAATGAACTACCACATACAAGCGTTAATTTACAGATTATTACACCCATTGGACAAGAATTTTGGTACTTTCTAAGGCTATATCACATGAACATAAACACTGCTATATCATTTTCCTTCCTCAAACCCAATTTCACGTGATATGGCAATCAACAAATTCTACAATATAACCCATATCATATACACAACATTTGAAACAACAATTCAACAAAATCGATTTACAAAGAATAGAAAATCACAAATCTAAGAATTAGAATTAGTTATACCTTGATTAGTGAATGCTAGACAAAGATGATAATCTCTCAAAACCACTGTGATCTTCTAGAATCTCTGTGCTCTCTTCTTCCAAGCTCTATCTTTCAACACTCTGCTCTCTCCTTAGCCAACATACGAGAATAAGAAGAACTAGACGCTAGCCTTAGGTATAGTATGCGTAAACATAAACTGAAACCCACGTCGCTCATCGGTTAAAAAACAAAAGGTTTGCGTCGGTTGAATAATGCCAAAGGCCACAAGGCCTTGTTTGGCTAATCATATAAACTCCCAACTAAATTATTATTATAACATTTATATTATATAGTTTTTCCCTGTCACACACATTAATTTAGTCAATTTATATAACCTTAGTTTAGTTAATCTCAATAACTTATAATAATAAGAATCTTATTATTATTGATAAATAATTATATATCTAAATTAATTAATAACTTAGAAACGTCACTTTATTTAATTTATTTATTTTCATTAAATTAAACAATTTATTTTATTTAATTATTTTCTTATATATTAAACAATTGATTTAATTTAATTATTTCCTTAAATTAAATCCTACAAATAAAATTATCATTACTCGATTCACATTAATTAATTTAGCCACTAAATTAATTCATGACAATTCATCAAATATTTATTTTCCTCATAAATAAGTTATTTTAAATATTTATTTAATTCCATAAATATTTAAATTAAATTATAAATTTCTCGATCGTTACTCATTTATCCGATTAATTACCCAATTGGTAAATATAACCTCCAGACATTAATTATTATCGGAATAGATGTTGATTTCCACTAACACTAATAATCCCAACACAATGAAAATATTAATTTCATCTTTAATCAACAAGAACTTATTCATCATAAATATTATAACTCACAATATTTAACAACCAGGTCGTTCCTAGGAAAGAGGGGACTTCTAGACATTGTCAATATTGCAAATAATAATATGAATAACTTTGTCGTCTCAATTATTGATTTAATAATATAAAATATTATGCAGATAATACTGTGACAATAATTGAATCAATAATATGAGAGATATTATGCAGCAATTACTGTAGGCATCAATAATTGAGTATAACTAAGTGACTTCTCACGTAAGCATCAATAATTAATACCGTGTGCTACTATGCAACCACGTGTATTACTGTACTTTTATCACCGATTATTTTATGACAAGTTGTTTACTTTGAAAAAATTTCATATATCACTTTTAACTTTAACCTTTTATCAATTTAACTATTTACCAAAATAGAAAAATTAAATACTTTTATTTCATAAAATTCGGGATCTCACAACATATCTCTCCTAATTGCCTCAATCCTAGGATAAATAATGGGTGTTTTATGTGTGGATCAACGAAGCATAAGGTGAAGGACTTTTCGAAAAAGGAGAATTGATGCAGTAAGTGTAAATACTGAGAAAATTAGTGGGATCAACGAGCAAACCAACAAAATCAACTGCAAGAGTCTACATATGATAGTCCAGGATACTTTAGCTGCTGGGGATGGAGTTCCAAGTATGAACTCGACAAATGATCTTCATATATATGTCTAATTCGAATATTACCCATTTTTCTTACCGCAAGTTCGTTAATATAAGTACGTTTACGTTAGGAACCCTTAAATATAGGCATGCGAAACACAATATAATAATTTAATAATAAAAAGAATTTTGAAGGAGGAATTTGAGTTCTATTAGAAATCAAATTTTCGTATAATCAGATAGACAGGCTTTATGCTGAATAGTTATAGATCAATTCGATCGAATATGATCGAGATCTACTTGCAATGAATGTGTATGTTATTTACCCTAGTATGTATAAGTTTTGAAACGGAGATTCCGGGGACGGAATCCTTATAAGGGAGGGTGAATGTCATAACCCAACATTTTCGATATAATTAAATAAGAAATTGTGCGCATAATTTTTTTTAAAAAAATAAAGGTGGGAATATGTGCAAGGTAAAGCGTATGTATATATGTGATGAATAAAAATTTATTTATTACATGAATAATTGTAAATAATTTTTTTAAGAATTATTGATCATTATAAATTATATTCTTATAATAAATTAATTTTGTAGTAAAAATATTCTTTATTATTTATTTTCTATGAAATTATGATTATTGTATTATTTAAATAATATGTGAAATGATTTTTAGAATTATTATAATAATTATTTTATTATATGAACTTATTTAGATTAGTTAAGTTAATTATTTTAACTTAATTAATAATGGTATATATGATGTAAAGTTGGATATGGATTTAAAACCCTAATTTTGGATTTTGAGTAAGGAATAAGAATAATAATATAATATTAATTATATTTCAGTGCTATAAATATGTACTGTATGTGTATATTGATCAGGGTTGGTCAATTATGATGTAATAGTAGAAAACCCTAGCATTAATTTGATAAACCCTAATACGAAAGTCAACTACGACTGTAAGATTTGTTAAGTCGTTGCGTTATGTGATAAATGATATATATTATAGATTTGATTGTTAATTAGGGAAACCCTAATTAGTAATTAAAAACCCTAATATTAGAAACCCTAATTTCTAAATTAGGAACCCTATTTGTCAAATTAGAAACCCTAATTGCTAAATTATAAAGCTTAATGTTAATTAGTACACCTAAACCTAATTTTCAAGCACTTATGTAATTAGGAAATTAACATGATTAAGAAACCCTAATTTCCATTTTTTAGAAAACTAAAATTTCATTTTAGCCCTAATTATAAAATCCTAGAAAATGAAATTATAAAACTTTAGGGTTAAACCCTAAGGGTTGGAATAAGATGTCAAGTTTGCCATTAAATTTGGAAGCTAATTGACCAAAATACCATTCTTGCATTATTTATTGGATAACTTATAGATCTAGCCAAAACTTTAGTTGGTGACCAACTAAAGATCAACCATGTGACTAAAATATACACAAATCAGCCACCTTGCATCAGCCAATACATTGTATCAAATTATAAATTGCTTAAGAGAGAGAAAAGTGCACATTCCTTCTCATTTGATCACCAAACACTCGATCAAGACCTCTCTCTCTAACCCACGAATTCCATTGTTAGATCAGTCCCTTATCAGTCCACAGATCTTGCATATGTTTGTTGTTTTGTTATTGTAGTTGTATCTAAGTTATAATATGTTATATACACTACATTGTTATGCTTCTAGATCACCTAAACATCAAACAGATTTAATGTAGTGGCTGGTCAAAGTACACTACTACAAAGTCCTAATAGATAACACTTAAACCACAACGTTTTTTACAACGTCGTAGATATATATGCAAAAATGTTATCTATTTAAAAGGACATTTTTTTGGTTTTAACTAGATAACATTTTTTTAAAAAAACGTTGTCTATGAAGAAAAACACGGAGCTAAAAAAAAGACGCTAAAATGAAAATTTGAAGTTAAAACAAATCTACTTTCTTTTTTCTTATCTCCGTACTTTCTCTCTCTACGAAGTGGGTGCCCTGCTCTCCTACTCTCCTATGATCCAAACTTCGGCTACCACTGTGGCCATTAGCTGAGGAGGCACATACGATGTTTCAGTCGGAGATATTTCGATTTGAGCTAGAGAAGATCAGAAAACGCCTTTAAATACTGGTATGGTATGGTCGGGTTCGGTAAGATACAAAATTCTAGGGTTTTTTCTATGGCTGACGCTCTCTCTGTGATTCTTGCTCCCGTTCTTCGTTGTTAAGTAGTCTGCAGTGCCTAAGCCAAAGCCCATACTTATTTATTGCCCGACTCGAAGGTCTCATCAAGATGGTCGATCTGGTACCTTTGATTTCATATCTATCACTTCTGTAATTACTTCTCCATTTGTTTATAGGTTTCGCTTTTAATTGCTTAGATTTTCTCTTGAATTTTGTTTTTATAATGTTTATTATGAATTATAGACCGTCTTGGATTTGTAGTTAAGGTTATAGAACTTATATGTATTATCATTGTATGATTTTGTTTAGGTTTTTCCATTTCTATTACTATTTTCAATTTGCTCTATTATCTCTAGGTTCAGCTTCTAGATTTCCTGATATATTCCCTTTTGAATTTTGTTGTTCTGGAGTTTCTCTTATCAATTAAGGAGTGTTACAATTATGGATGTCGAAATATTTTTCTTCTTGGATTCATTTCTGCCAAGGCAGAGAGTGTTGTTGTTCTTCTTTGCAGGGAGCCTTGCCTTAGTGTTAATGAACTGGATTTGTTTGAAGATGACCGATCAACCTCGGTAAGTTTTTTGCCTAACTTTGTAACTTTTAGTTAGTTATTACCCATCATCGATTAAACAGTTGCTGTGTGATGAACCATGTTCTTTTACACAGACATCTGTTAAGAACCACATCTACCTCTATGGTGGACAATCTATTGCTGAACTTGGTAGTTTTTATACATACTATTTCTTGTCGATTTGTTTCTTTTATAATCTAGATGAACTAAAGTTTATGATGGGATGGCAATGGGCCTAATTCTAGGGATTTCTGAATGCAGGATATGTACAATAAATTGACAAATGGAGTCGAGGTTGAGGAATCTCAAAATTCAGAATCTGTTTTATTTAGCTATGGGGAAAGAATTTCTATTGTACGACACTTTTTTGTAATATCATTGTCCCATCATTTGTTACTGATTTTAGTTTTGGTTTTTATACAGGCAAAGAATTTACCAGGACCTCTGTCAGTTAAGGTTGTTGCATTAGTTGAAGCTTTGGAAGGAAAGGCAAGTACTTACTTGTCTTAAAGAAAGGCAAGTACTTGTTATGTCATATGATGATCGGTACGCCGAGCTCATTTTGAAAATTTAGCTTGCAGCAATTTGTCCATAAGATACCCACTTGGATTTTCTATTTTTTAAAAATAGGTATGTTGAACAATTTAAGTGCTTTGTTTTTGTGTGCAGCTAAAATCTTCCCTGTGGTTAAGAATCAGCACATATTGCTTTGTACACTCTTGATTGGCAACTCTTTAGCAATGGAGGTGTGTGAAGCTTTTAAATGGTTATCTGATTTTGTTACTAGTTTAGCCATTTTGATTATTGACTCCCTGTTTTTGTGTCCCATAGTCGCTTCCCATATTTTTGGACAAGCTTGTGCCTTCATGGGTAGCAATTTTGCTATCAGTGACACTCATCCTCATGCTTGGCGAGGTTGTTTATCTTTGAAATAAATTGAATAGGCTATTTTTTGGATGGAGCCTCTTCAGACAACATAAACATTTTACTTTTTACTTTTTGGTGCAAACATGATCTTTCCGCACTTCCCGCACATACCAGACTCATTCACTCCTCTTCTTATGAGGGCACAACACTTCATAGTTGCCACCTCAGTCACCCTTACATTGTTCCCGTCCATCAATCTAGCTATATGGTGAATTAATTGCATCTCTATTGTTCCTAAGTATGAAAAATAAAATACATCTGTATCCATCCTTGATATCATACTTTTGTAGTTCACATTTTCCCTTATGTAAATTTTTTTTCATGATCGATTGAATACTTGCCACTGTGTGCATTTGTGCACGTGCGCATGTGTTTCTGTTTGTATATTATGTAAACTGTCCATAAACTGTCCATAAACTCCCATCTTTTGTGAGTTAAATACTAGTGTCATTATTACTATACAACTTTTTTTACTCTTGAATACTTGGTTGTTAGAAATGTAAATGTTGTTGTAGAAGAGTTTAAGGGATTTAGGAGATGAGTGGAGATGCTTAGCAGAATTTCCAGGCGCTACTTGTGCACTGTTACTCCTCAGTCATGGCTCTTTGTAGGCTTAAGCAACCCTGGGGATAAATACAAAACAACCAGACACAATGTATGACCACATTTATATATTTTCTGAATACCTTTCTATCTCAAACACCAATTCTTTTGGTTTCTAGTATTATCACTATTTTGTATGATTGGAAGCAGGTAGGGTTTAAAATGATTAATGCATTTGCTGAATTACAAGGAATTCCAGTGGACACAGTTCATTGCAAAGCTCTATTTGGGAAAGGTTGGTCCTTTTTATTTATTTATAGATAAATGGGTTGTTCCTTTATATGAACCCATGGTTGATTTGTTTTCTTTATTTAACTTAACATCATCATGTGCAAGTTATTTGCATGATATAAATTAATAAATGCAAATTCATGTATTTATTTTGTCTTATCTTTCAGGTTTTGTAGATGGTGTTTCTGTTTTCCTTGCAAAACCCCAAACTTATATGAATTTCAGTGGCGAATCTGTAAGCAATCTAAAACTATACTTTAAAAGATTTTATTTTCTTCACATGGTAATCACGTTCAGTTGATTTCTTGAACATACTTTGTCATCTCTTGCTGGCTGCACTATTGGCTACTATTATTCTTAAATTGAAGATTACCTAACATTCTTACATTTTTTTTCCTCTCCCCTGATTGGTATTTTTTTAAAACTACATAAATTACTGATGGAAAATTGGGTCTTGATTGGTTAGCTTATTTGAATATTGAGCTCTGGAATACCTAGTTTTAGTTTAGAGGCATACAAGGCCGATTTCTCTCCTTGAGCTGCAATAGTCGTTGTTAAGTCCTTATAAGGAGAAGTTCACCTCCTTATGGTGTTTGGAAACTATTATTGTTATAGGAGGCTATTTTCTAGAATTGCTTCACGTGGGTTTTTAAACAGTAACTATATCACTGGTTTCTTTATGCATTATGGATTCTCTAGCCATATATATTTTCTTATTAGCTGGTCTCTAATCTCTCTAGCCATGTTCATTAATTAGCATTGAAGTTTCATTCAAAGTTCTAACTCATTTTCACTGCTAGAAATTTTAGGAATGCTGGCTTTGATCCTACAACTTTCAGGGTTGATCAATATGGCAATGTTCTGTATTATCATGATGATCCAGCTTCACCTCTTGCTTGGAACATTGTTCATTGGTTTCCTTGCTCAAGTAATACTCCAATCTGTCCACATCTAATTTATATCAGTTCCACATCTAATTTATATCAGTGGTGGTAGTACTTAAATTCTAGTGATTTTTGATGCCTTACTCACAAAAGAACATTGCTAAAAGGTGTCAGATGTGGTGTAATATGTGAAAATTTATGGAAGATGTAAAGATGTAACAACAATTATGGTCTTCGACTATTGTATGTTCCTCTCCTTTTGTAACAACAATTATGGTCTTCGACTATTGTATGTAAAGATGTAACAACAATTATGGTTTTCCATTATGGTGTTTGTCGAAACTGTAGAATTGTGTGTGGTTGGATTACTTGGAATCTTTGATAAATGATTGAAGTTACAACTCTTTTAATCTTTCAGGCTACAATATGCTAATCTTTCAGGCATTAGCAAATTGCAGGTGTATTAGTAATGTAGGTGAACAACAACCTTTTTATTTCTTTTTTTTAATCTACAACATTTTAAAAACGTTGTATAAATATGCCTAAACGTTGTCTGATATACTAAACAACATTTTTATCCAAAAAAACGTTGTGGAATCATACCTTCTACAACATTTTTAAGCATCTGCTAATTTTTGAAAAACAAATCTACAACGTTTTTTCCCTAAAAAACGTTGTGTAATGTGCTTAACTACAACGTTTTAAAAATGTTGTGTAAGGGTGTCAAATAGATGACACCCTTAACCATGACGTTTTTCTGACTGAAACCACAATGTTTTTTCCACGTTGTCTATTTACTGTGTTTGTAGTAGTGGTAGGTAAGAAGAACATGAATTATGTTTTCTGGGCAACCCAGAAAACATATGAACATGGTCTCTGACATGGTTTAACCAGCTTAGATCTGGTGATTGTGATGCAAGTAAACTGGTTTTGTGTAATAGATCTATTCATTTACATGTTGGCTACAACCTGGAACCGTTAAATCAAAAAAACCTTACACATAAAACAAGTAGTGGAAGCCCAAAGTAGGCAACTCGAACTGTTCTTCATTTCTAGGTAACCTAGAAAATGAAGAACAGCTCTGACAGCTTGTTCAAGGGCTTAGATCTTGCTCGTGTGTTATGATAAGATCCAAAAATTGTTATGAACTTGTAGTATTACATATATACTACAATAACTAATCATTAGCTAGCCCAAAAACACATTACACAGTGAATCAATGTTGGTCAAACATAGCCACTCAATCACTGCCTTTGAATGTTCTTGAGGCTCAAGAACTCTATAGGCGACACTTTCTGTGCGACAGACTTATTAATTTTAATTATATTAATTTCTAAAAATCATTTAAAAATAGAAATTAATTTCTAAAAATTACAAAAATAATTTTAAGTTATAAAAATTAACTTTTAATAATTTGGCATATTTTTCATAAATATTAGTATTTATTTGAATATTATTGATATTTAATTTATTTAATAAATGTATTAAATAAATTAATTAAAAATGATTTTATTATATTAAAAATCATTTTCAATGATAATAAAGTATTTAAAAATATTTTAAGTTATAAAACATAACCTTTAAGATTTTAAGGCAAATTTCATTAATTATTTAATATTAATGATATTAGATTTATTTAATAATTAAATTAAATAAATTAGTTAAAATGATTTTAATAATATAAAAATTATTTTAAATGAAAATAAAAGTTTAAAAATACTTTAAGTTGTAAAATATAACTTTTAATATTTTAAGGTAAATTTCATCACTAATTTAATATTAATGATATTAAATTTATTTAATACATATATTAAATAAATAGTTTAAAATAGTTTTATTAATTTAAAAATCATTTAAAAGGATTTAAATGGTTTTAAATATTTTAATTTATAATAAGTGACTTTTAATATTTTGATAATTAAAACATTAATATTTAAATATTAATGGCAATTATTTAAAAATAATTTTAAATGTTTTAAAAAATCATTTAAGGGTAATATTAATGTTTTAAAATATTTTGAGTTATTATAAATAACTTTAATATTTTGAGCAATAGTTTCATTAATATTTTAATATTATTTAAATATTAATGATAATAGAAATGTTTAGTATTTAAATCATTTAAAATGATTCCAGTGTTTGAAAATTAAGATAAATTATAATAATTATTTAAAAATTATTATAAGTCTATGAAAAATAATATGACTAATATTTAAATTATCCAGAATAATGTTTAGAATACAGAATAGAGTTTTATTAAACATAAACTCGATAATTACCCGATAAAATCGTCGGTACACCGAAATGTGTCCGAAACTCGTCCTAACCTATATAGGTTGACTGTATAAGTATCTATTTGTGTCCTAATAACTGATATACATATGTGATAATGTGATTAGGTTATGTGTTGACTGCAAATAGCAGTACTATGTGTTATGATATATTATTCTAATCGAAAGAACAATCTTATAAATGATAGGTCATTGTATTAAAGATAGAACTAAGTCGTGTACTGTAAGCAACAAACCAGACAAGTATCTGAACTATTCTTTTCATTGTGCAAGTATCTAACCCTTTGCATTTACTTTATGCAATGGACATATGTAAGCCAATTTCAGAACTATATTATTATTGTTATTGTTCATGTATCTATACCTTTGTAGACATGTCAGTTCTTAAATTCTATCTGATCATTGTTTATCAATACAATATTATTGTATAATCCAGTTATATGTTTACTTCATTAATTTCTGAGCATGGTTATACAAGTGTCCTCACTTGGATAATTGTTGTACTTATTAATACATACTTATTAGAATCTGGTATGTATACATTGATTAAAAGCTATCTAATCTATTTAACTCGGCTAGACACAGATTTAAAAATATCGTTTAACATGATAGAACCTTATTATTCTCCAGCCAAATTATTTTGGTTTGGATTCCAGACTAAGTATGAACATCCCGAATATGGGAAACTTTTGTGCGCCTAAGGCGGATATGCTGGACGAAAATATCGTTCGAACACGTAGTATTGATCAACACAAGGCATAACGGGCTGATCACCCCCGTGCTCGTAAGTTATGACAGTTTACGGATGAAGTTCTGTTAAACCTTTTTGAAAATTGAAAACAAAATTTATAGTCTATCGATTGCTCACCAATTATAGTCAGTACATAATTTTAAAAATTTGAAATAGATTTGATATGTTGTTTAGAATTGTTTCAATTTACTTCACAACTGTTGATTCGCTGTAGAAGTGCCATTCAAAGAAAACATTTACTTCTTTCAGCTAAAGTTTATTATCTGCTATTACTTGCTGGGCAATCAAATGCTCATTCTTTCTTTACATTAAATGTTTTCAGCTAAGCGTGAATGACCAGAAGGTTCTGGTAAGGATAAAGGAAAAGGAAAGCTGAGAGAATAAGTTTTATCTTATGTAATAGTTAGAATTTATTAAGAATGATATTTATTAATTATCATGTAATAAAAGATTATATAGGTTGGGAACCTGGGATTAGACAACTCTGATTATGCAAATTAAGTTTGATATTTATATTATTGTTGGTTGATTTCACAATCAAAGCAAACATGCAAGTATACACGGTCAACAAGTAATATAGTGATAAAATAGAATGTCGATCCCACAGAGAATTCTAATTAATAAACTCCAACTACTAGTACTATATCAATCCAATTTTATTTAAACAACCAATAATTGTGATTTTTAGAATTAGGAAAACTAAATTAAACAAAACAAAAAGATTATTCTAAAAGAAAGCAAATAAACAACTAAGAATTGATGGAATTAAGATAAATAAGAATTAAGACTACAATATCCCCAATTATGAATTATAAATCAATTATTCAACTATCCCAATTATTATGTCTGCTGAATTGTTAACAGGAATTCTCAAATGCCAAAAGCCCTTTTCCAAGTGATCAATTGCCTTCTATTTAACCCAGATTAATTTTGCTATATTCCTATGCAAAACAATTGAATTAAACTCGTTACAATCCCAATTCCTTATGTGTTACATGCGTCAAATAGATATTTTCATTCTATTCACAAAGCTAATTATTCACTGTGCAAATAACTATGTCACATGTCACCATGCCCAGTTCTAACCTTAGAATTCCTTTTCCAACTCCTTCTAGAGTAACAAGGTAATTATTGGCCAGATAATTAATTAATAAGCACAAAGCAAGATGAACAATTCACTTCAACATTAAATAATTGGAATAAATCAAATAATCAATTCATAACCATAAAAGGTTCAATTGGAATCTTAATAAAGAAAATTAGTTCATAACGAAAATTAAAACCAACAATAATTGAAAAATCATCCTTAATGAATTACACAAATTAAAAGAATAAAGAAGAAGAAGAACTCCAAGTCCAAATCCTCAAAATCTCCTCTTGCTCCTTGATTAATCTTCAAAAGTGTGTAGAATGAGTCACCTATCCCCATGTAGATAAACAATTTATACTTCCTTGTCCAACTTTAGCAATCCAAATCCAATTAGGTTTCAAAACAATCTCCAAGTGAGTGGTCAAACGAAAAAGTCAACGCACTTTAACTGGTCAATCGAAAGTCCTTGCCGCCATACAGCCTTGGATTACCGGATTAACGAAGGCTAGCGCCCTGTCTTGGTGGATGTAAACTTTGACATCCCCTTTTTCAGATCAAATTCCCCCAAATGTTCATACAGCTCCCAAACCTGCAAATCAAACATAAACACAGTAAAAATGCTAATAAAGGACTCGAGAATACACAAATCTAAGCTCAAGTATATTCGATTTATGGGTATATTACCCAATCATCAATTATTACTTTCATTATTCCTGCTCAAAGAAATGGTATCGTGAAGCATTGAGTTCGGGTTTCAAGTACTTGACTTTGGGGGCGTCACATGAGATTTGTTTTAAAAAACAAGTTTAAAAAAGTTCGATATGTATATGTCGACGATTTAACTATTAGAGTCACTAGTTGGTATTTTTGAATGGTAGCTGTGACGCCCCCAAATTCGGACCTCCACTTGGTCACTCGAATCTGGTTCATCACGTTCTCATCGTGACACCATAATAACTAAATAACATACATTCACAATGGAAAATCTAAATTAGAATAATATACAATGATTTATTATAATTATTCCCCCAAGTCTTGCAACCTACAGTACTTAATAGATTATATAATAGTATCAAATAAAGACCTATTACATAATCCTACTTAAATTTAAATAAAGTCTGCAAATAGTCTTAACATAACATAATAATTTTTAAACATAAAGGAACAAGCTAGTCGGTAGCCATGCTCTTTCCCTTGTCTGCTCCAGAGACACCTCCCTGTTCCTCCTTAACTGAAAGGTTTTAATTAAGCAAGGATGAGCACAAATTGCCCAGCAAGTAATATACAACAAGGGTGTAGGATATAATATCACAAGGTTTGAAATATCGAAGTGTCATTTCTAGGATAGTTCAAAGTGTCAGAATAATATCATCAATGAAGAATATCAACAATTCTTGGAATAAGAACAACAATTCAATATGAATCCACACACACACACACACATATATATATATATATATATATATATATATATGAATTCAACGACTAACAACGTATTCACTGGATAAGCAATTTATACTAAGCAGTCACTAAGGACTATTGAACTTCCACTAGGGTTACCAATATTAAATTGATAGCACAGAAATATCAAGTACTATAGATGATTAGTCTACAATAACGTTATGAATAACACCACAATAATATTTATTCATGTGTTGGGGTTTCCAACAACATACATTCCCCTTACCAAAAGGGTTGTCCAACTCAGTTTTCAAGATTTCCGCACCAACCAATTGGTTTGGCAACTTTTATAAACATGCATATAGTCTAGCCGAATCAAATGGCATCGACTCTTTCAGAATATTCAAGGACAATACCAATATCAACATGAATAATAACTTCCACAAGGGTTTAACATACTAGTTCATTTGAACTAGAAAATGATCTAACTTGTATTCAAAAGGGATAAGCTTACGGTATTTGTCGAATGAAATAATGTAATGATATTGCACAACAATAATAGTAGGGTTCGGATACTTGCTCAATATAATTTGAGTAAGGTTAGAGAAACTTGCCTTAAGCGTAGTTTACCAAAATATCGCTTATCAATACACTTTCGAATCCTATCATAAAGTGATACGTATATAGGATATTCATTAGTTAAACATATTCAGTTAACAATCTTGATAAATATAGTCCAAGTGTACGCATATAACTAAATCAAGAAACCTTATACGTATGTTATTACGTAGCTCAGATCTATCGTTAGACTTCGTCATGTTAAAACACTTGGTCAATTCAAACTAAGATAGATGTTAACATGAAAATCTACCTTTGTTAGTGTGTCATGAACAGACATAGTCGTAATGAAGTTATACTAGCATGCTACATACTTCAGAAATCATAGAAGTTACTTTCTAAGTTTGCAGCTAACTGCTTGGACTAGCTTGCGCATCCTTTCATACATAATACATAGTAACATGTTAAGGGTCCTTCCGAATTTTCTTAGTTTAATCTAGGTCCCGTTTTGCATAATATGGTCCTAAGTTTGGACACCTCAACAATTTAAGGCCGATTAAGGTCATGAAATCACAAAGCTCAACATGCTTGATTCTTAAACATATAAAATAGTTATATAACTTATATTAGACATGCTTGTGAGTATTCATATCACATATGTGTATTTAACATCGTTTTGTTTTGAAATATGATTCGTTTATGATTTCCTTGAATTATGAAACCAAAGCATGGTATATATACATTATGATATATGAGTGCATCTAAAGGTATTATTTAACATGCTCATTATCATCAGGTTCTAACTTTCAAAGTAGCACATCCACATTCACGTTCAAAGTTCGCATTTTCATTAGCAAAGCTTACTAATAAGTCTAACATGCTCATGCTTCAATACGAAATTCATATACTCAAGTTAGTATGTCCGACATGCATTTAAAGACCATACTAACATGCTTGCAAGATCAGAATATGCATTATTCAAGTTTACCATTTCTAGCTTTTCCAAAACTTGAAATTTTCTTGAAAAGTTAGCTAAATTCAAGCTAAAGCAATATAACATGTTCAAAACAATATCTAATCACATGATAGAGTCATTTATAGGTTTAACTTAACAATCATAGCATGCTTAAAACAAATCAGAAACCTCAAATCAGTATCTAATAAAAGTACCACGCGCGACCGCGCGGTATTAGCCTATGGAAGTGGCGCGGCCGCGCCACTTCGAACAGATTGAAAAAAAAATGGCTCTGCAGAAGCAGAGCCTTAACACAGGAGATGCTACACCTGCAACCAGACCAGCTACCATGTTCCAAAACATGTATACCAACTCAGATAACACAATAGCATGCTATTCTACTCCAATTAACAGAGAATTCAACAAATTCTAGAATTTGACACAACTCAAGCTCAAGAATATCAAAGTAGAATTATACCTTTTGAAGCTTAATGAAATTCTTCAACACAATGATTCCCTCAATTTCTCAGCAGCTCACACTCCCTATTGCACCTCTCAAACAATTCAAGCAACACAAAGAATGAAGGGAATTGTTCAATTTATAGAACATTCCTTGACCATGCCAAGCCATTATCCAAGAACTCAACCCAAAGGATGGAAGAATTACATGAAGGTTATCAAGGAGTAGGTAATTGGTGGTTGATTTGCATCATGAGCACCACTCCCCTCCCATGATTACTAGCTAGAAGCTTGGAAGAAAAAATAGGCTAGCCTTTTGCTATAACACGTGAATGAGAAATGAGAGGTAATTGGGACAATCATTTTGGGACTAACTCAACCATCATGTATACTTATACAAATTCTTACTTTTGCTATATCTCTTATGTACATATCAACTATATACTATAACTTAATGTCATAACATGTTTTAACATTTCAAGGTAGTAGATGAAATATGGAAATGTAATATATATATATATATATAATCCATGTACATTTTATCACACTCATACATTTAATAAAATACTAGTTTACAGTATGCTCAGGGTGTATTATTTTAATACCTACCCACACACATATTATCACATAGATAATGTATTTATAATATATAGTTCCAATATATTTAATCATAATGCTCATACAATATAGTTTTATAAGACTGAATATATAGTCACACAATGTCACACTACACTATATGGTATAGTTGTATTATTACTCAAGTGCACATAACTGTCAATATAACATTATTATGTTACTAACTTACTCATTTATGTGAAATAATTAAATCATGCACTCCCTTAATTAATTATCACTAATATCAATTAATCATTGATCAATATAATTATAGATTTCCATAATCATTACCTATCTATATAATAATCACCTATTATTAATTTATTACCAAAAATCAATATTCCACCACAACCATTATCAATTAAATAACAATTAATAATCACATACTAATCAACCTCATTAACATCAACAAAAAAAATCCATAAATATACTACAACAACAATTAACAATTAATATTACTATTAATATTTCTTATCCCCCATGCCACATAAAGCCTTCAATGAGTTTAACACAAACTCCACTTATTTCCAATTATTCAATTATTTAATATAATTGAGTTATCTCATTTCATAACACGAAATCGTTCATATATAAATATTTATTTCCATTAATATATTTATTTAATAAAATATGGAAATTCTCGGGTATTACATCCTCCCCCCCCCTTATAAAAATTTCATCCCAAAATTGCTACAAGGTTACACATACAGATGAAAATAATCCCACATCATCCTATCTTCTAACTCCCACGTTGCCTCCTCGACATCGTGGTTACGCCAAAGCACTTTTACAAAAGAAATGACTTTGTTTCTTAAAGTTTGCTCTTTCCTATCTAGAATTTGGACATGAATCTCTTCATACGCTAAGTTTTTCTCCACTTGAATGGGTTCATAAGAAATCATGTGCTTGTAGTCAGGCTTGTACGGACGTAACACAGATATGTGAAACACGTTATAGATGTGTTCCAACTCAGGTGGTAGTGCAACTTTGTATGCTACTTTGCCCCCTCGCTTTAATATCTCGAACGGTCCTATGAATCTTGGACTTAGTTTTCCTTTCTTGCCGAAACGGATCTTCCCCTTCCATGGAGATACTTTCAAGAATATAATACTGCCGACTTCAAAATCTCGGTCTTGCTGATGCAAGTCTGGGTACTTCATTTGGCGATCTTGAGCTGCTACTAGTGTGTCTCTTATTATTGTAACAACGTTTGTGGTTTGTTGTACTAACTCTGGTCCGAGTATTCGTTATTCGCCGACTTCGTCCCAATATAATGGCGTTATGCACTTCCTTCCGTAAAGAGCTTCATACGGTGGCATGCCGATACTCACATGGTAACTATTATTATACGCAAATTCGACTAAGGGTAGGTGGTCGTCCCAATTTCCCTTGAAGTCCATCACGTAAGTCCTAAGCATGTCCTCTAGCATTTGTATTGTTCGCTCACTTTGTCCGTCTGTCTAAGGATGATAAGCAGTACTCAACCTCAACTGTTTTCCCATTCTCTCTTGCAAGCTTTTCCAAAATTTTGACGTGAAACGTGGGTCTCGGTCAGAAACAATCGACACTGACACTCCATGTCATGAAACAATTTCCTTTACGTACAGACTCGCTAATTGATTTAGAATGTAGCGGATCTTGATAGGTAGAAAATGTGCGGTCTTCGTAAGTCGATCTACGATAACCCAAATAGCATCCAAACCTTTTTGTGTGACTGGAAGTCCTACCACGAAATCCATCGTGATATGCTCCCATTTCCACTCTGGTATTTACAATGGTTGTAATAACCCACTCGGTCGCTGATGCTCTGCTTTGACTCGTTGACACGTAAAACATCTACTAACGTACTCCGCAATTTCTCGTTTCAAGTTTGGCCACCAAAAATATTGCTTCAAGTCCCGGTACATCTTTGTGCCTCCCGGATGAATGGAATACATCGTATTATGAGCCTCGTACAAAATCTCTTCTCTTAACTCAGCCACCGCCGGCACCCACACTCTCCCTTCGAATCTTAAGATACCGTCTTTATTTATTCGAAATTTTTCTTCCTCTTTTTTCCATAATCCTTCTTCTGATTTTCTCACATTCTCCATCTTTCTCCTGGGCTTCCTTTACTCTATCCAACAATGTCGGACAAGCTTCCATTACAAATAACTTCTCTTCAGACCTCTCGGGTCCCTTCACTTCTATTTTCAATTTCTCCATATCTCTTATTAACTCTTCCTGAGTCATCAGTTGAAACAATTTCTCCCTTCCTTTCCAGCTCAGAGAGTCGGCAACTACGTTTGCCTTTCCCGGGTGATAAAGAATTTCATAGTCATAATCTTTGATTAATTCTAACCACCTCCTCTGACGCATATTCAACTCCTTCTGAGTGAAGATATATTTTAGACTTTTGTGGTCCGTGTATATCTCACATTTCTCCCCGTACAAATAATGCCTCCATATTTTTAACGCAAAAACTATTGCCTCTAACTCTAAGTCATGAGTAGGGTATCATTTTTTGTAATCCTTCAATTGTCGTGATGCATACGCAATGTCTTTGTCGTGTTGCATGAGCACATAACCAAGTCCTCTATACGATGCATCACTATACACCACAAATCCTCCCGTATCATATGGTAATGATAATAAAGGTGCCTCGCTTAATCTCTTCTTCAACTCTAGAAAACTCTCTTCCCATTTGTCGGTCCATAAAAATTTCACCGTCTTCCTCGTTAAATTAGTTAACGGGGTCGCTATCTTAGAAAAATCTTGGATAAATCTTCGATAGTACCCTACTAAGCCTAAGAAACTTCTCACCTCCGTCGGAGTTCTTGGTTGTTCCCAATTACTTACCGCTTCGACCTTTTCAGGGTCTACTGAGATTCCATTTTTATCCACCATGTGGCCTAAGAATTGAACCTTTTTCATCCAAAATTCTCTCTTAGAAAATTTCACATATATCTTCTCCTTTCGTAGTGCCTCCAAAACAATCTTCAGATGTTTAGCGTGTTCTTCCTCTGTCTTCGAGTAAATTAAAATATCGTCGATGAAAACTACTATGAATTTATCTAAGTATGGCTTGAAAACTCGATTCATCAAGTCCATGAATGTTGTCGGAGCATTAGTTAAACTGAATGACATTACCAAGAACTCGTAATGTCCATAATGGGTTCTAAACGCAGTGTTTGGTATGTCCTCATCCCGCACTTTAAGTTGGTGATATCCCATCCACAGGTCGATCTTCGAGGAACACTTCGTTCCCTTCAATTAATCAAATAAGTCGTCTATCCTTGGTAATGGATATTTGTTCTTGATCGTTACTCTGTTCAATTCTCGATAATCGATACAGAGCCTCATCGATCCGTCCTTTTTCTTCACAAATAACACTGGTGCTCCCCAAGGAGACACGCTCAGTCGAATGTAACCTTTATCCAATAACTCTTGAAGTTGTATCATCAATTCCTTCATTTATACCGGCGCCATACGATATGGAGCTTTCAAAATCAGTGACGTTCCCGGTGCTAAGTCTATGACGAATTTGATTTCTCTGTCTGGCGGAAGGCCAGGCAGATCATCCGAAAACACATCCCGAAATTAACTCACTATGGGTATATCTTTAATCTTTACTCCCTTTTTCCGAGTATCCACAATGTAAGCTAAATAACCTATACATCCTTTCTTTAACAATTTATTGGCCTGCATAATCGTAATGCAACACGATTGCTTAAGCGATGAGCCACCATAAAACACTACCTTAGACTTACTCAGAGTCTGCAGGTTTACGTATTTGTTCTGACAGTCAATTACTGCTGCATGGTTATATAACCAATCCATCCCCAGTATTACATCAAATTCTCCTAGTTTAATAGGAATCAAGTCTACGCTCAGTTTATGTTCTCTAATGTTTGCGCGACAATTTCGATAGACGTATTCTACAGGGATTATCTCCTTACTCGCAACTTCTATGTTCAAAGGATCTTCTAAAAGTTCTCGAGGTATACTAAGTTTATTAGCAAATTCTTTGAATATAAACAAACAGGTGGCACCCAAATCAAATAATATGTAAGCATTTATATTATTGATTGGGATTATACCTGACACCATGTCCTTTGCATCTACAGCATCCTGGATGGTCATGTTAAAAGTTCGAGCGGTTGATCGGTTGGGTTGCGCAGGTCCAGCAATCATCAACTTACTTCCTCATCCTTGGCTTTCGCCAGCTCCACTGCTTCCTTTCTTCGGGCATTCCTTTATCTGGTGCTCTGTCGATCCACAAGCAAAACATCCTCTGATCTACTTTGGCTTTGAGCAGTTTGGTGATATGTGCCCCTCTTGGCCATAATTATAGCATGTGTTTTTCTTCTTCCATCATTCTCCTTGATGACTTCTTCCATATTTGTTGCATGCTTCGGTCTTCTTCTTGAAGTTTCCTTGGTGATTCCTACCTTGGTTATTGTTTATGTTGTTGTTATTCTCGCATTTGATTTTTCCAGAGTTACTTCCTCCGCTGCTGCTCCCTCCACGATACTCACTTCGGGCGTTCTTATTCTTCTTCTCCTTATGATACAGACTCAACGCCTCACTACCACCTTCCGCAATGATTTCCTTCTCCAATAATGTTGTAAAGGAATCAATCTGAAAGCCTGATACCTTATAATACAACCACGGTTTTAACCCTTGTTCAAAACGTCTCACCTTCCTCTCCTCATCCACAACTTGGTGCTCTGCAAATCGCGCTAGTTCATTGAACTTAGCTGCGTATTGCGCCACCGTCATATCACCTTGTTTTAACTCTAGGAATTTTACTTACATCTTACTCTTCATATTTTTTAGGAAATAGTTCTCGAAGAACAACGTAGTAAACCTCTCCCATGATATCGTTCCTTCCCCCGCTCTCTGCTGATTAGTTTTCCACCAATAGTTCGCTTCGCCTCTCATCATGTTTGTGGCAAATACTGTCTTCTAGTCTTCACCTACACGAGCTATGGTGAAAGCCTTCTCGATCTCCTTGACCCAGGTTTTGCTACTATCGGGTCAGTGGTTCCTGTGAACTCTGGGGGTCCTACACTCTTAAAGTCTTTGAAGGTTGTTACTGGGACAGCTTGGGGAACAAGTGGTATGGGTTCGTTTCTTCCCCTCAGAGCTTCTCCCAATAAATCTACCAGTCTCTGTATCAGATCTATAGGACCTATCTCATCATTAACGGACTCTTCTGGGACAGTTATTCTACGTTTGGGTGGCATTTTCTGCATCACAAAATTTTTCACTTTATTATCTAATTATAAAACTTAGACATTTCTAAAATAGAAAAGAACTACCAGTTTATAACACGTTTCCGAAATAAGATCATTTATATTTATATGTCAAATGGTTATATTACATGTTCTTTTCTAGCATACTGCTATAAACGATATCACATATCCCCTAGTATCACAAAAGACAGGGACATACTAACTTTCTACCCCCTAACACTTTTTAGAAGTTTGGGGGTTTACCGCTATCTCACATCTTACACAAAAGATTGAGATTACAACAACGTATTAACAACACATAGATAAAACTACTACACTACTGATCTTCATCCTCTAGACTCAATCGTACATTCCACGCTCTACGGCGCTCTGATATTACTTCTGGGTGATGTCTACCACCATATCCCGACTTATGGTATGCCGGGTCTGTCCTTACTCAGCTGGGTAACGATGTACCCCATCGATCAATCTCTCCATGGTCGTGCGTAGAGCATAGCCCATCTTGTTCATTTTCCTCCTCTTGTATTGCACCTCATCCTCTATATCGTCTGCCCTATCATTGGCTTCCTCCCACTTCTCCTCGAAGAGAATCCTATCCATCACCTCCATTTTTAACTGAGTTCGGAGAGCTTCCTTTTCCGTCCTCTCACTTAAAACCTTCTGCTCTAATTCCTTCAGCTTTCCTGCCACCTCAACATTCCTCACCACCGCTCGGTGAAATAAAGCTCTCATCTGGATCCCTGCCTCCTTACGGTGAGCAATTTCCACCTCCATCTCCTGCATCACTAGCTGTCTCTGATGGTCCTTATCCCTTAACTTTTGGAATGCAGAATCCCTCTCCTCAGCCTCAGCCTCAAGCTCCTCTACTCTACATTCTAACTCTAATATCTGCTCCTCATACTCTCCTAACATCCGATCTTCAAAAGTACCCTCGTCGGAGTCCTCCACAGGCTCGGGTTCCTCCTCCAAAGGCTCCTCCTCCGGATCAGACTCCACCTCTTCCTCATCATCATCATCAAAAGGGACTACTACTAAAATAGGCTCCGCTATCAAGGGTGTCTCAAATACTACGTGGATATCACGTGGCTCCTCCTTTACTACTCGGCTAGGTCCTCCCATGTCAGTCATCCTACAATCACCAACATAATACAACACAAACAACAACTCCATTAGAATGTTAAACAAACAGAAGGTCATTGTATAGAATGAAGTTACATTTCATAACACACTAAATCTCTTAAGGAAAACTCTACATGAGTTTTATCCCCTTCCTAACTTCTAAGTTTTCTTAAGTTATAATATAAGGACTCTCGTTCCTAAGGTTTATAACTATAGCTCTGATACCAACCTGTGATGCCCCCAAATTCGGACCTCCACTTAGTTACTTGAATCTGGTTCATCACGTTCTCATGGTGACACCATAATAACTAAATAACATACATTCACAACGAAAAATCTAAATTAGAATAATATACAATGATTTATTATAATTATTCCCCCAAGTCTCGCAACCTACAGTATTTAATAGATTACATAATAGTATCGAATAAAGACCTATTACATAATCCTACTTAAGTTTAAACATAGTTTGCAAATAGTCTTAACATAACATAATAATTTTTAAACATAAAGGAACAAGCTAGTTGGTAGCCTTGCCCTTGCCCTTGTCTGCTCTAGAGACACCTCCATGTTCCTCCTTAACTGAAAGGTTTTAATTAAGCAAGGATGAGCACAAATTGCCCAGCAAGTAATATACAACAAAGGTGTAGGATATAATATCACAAGATTTGAAATATCGAAGTGTCATTTCTAGGATAGTTCAAAGTGTCAAAATAATATCATGGACGAAGAATATCAACAATTCTTGGAATAAGAACAACAATTCAATATAAATCTACATATATATATGAATTCAACGACTAACAATGTATTCACTGGATAAGCAATTTATAATGAGCAGTCACTAAGGACTATTGAACTTCCACTAGGGTTACCAATATTAAACTGATAGCCCAAAAATATCAAGTACTATAGATGATTAGTCTACAATACTTTATGTTATGTATAACACCACAATAATATTTATTCATGTGTTGGGGTTTCCAACAACATACACTCCCCTTACCAAAAGGGTTGTCTAACTCAGTTTTCAAGATTTTTGCACCAACCAATTGGTTTGGACAGCTTTTATAAACATGCATATAGTCTAGCCGAATCAAATGGCATCGACTCTGTCATAATATTCAAGGACAATACCAATATCAACATGAATAATAACTTCCACAGGGGTTTAACATACTAGTTCATTTGAACGAAAAAATAATCTAACTTGTATTCAAAAGGGATAAGCTTACGGTATTTGTCGAATGAAATAATGTAATGATATTGCACAACAATAATAGTAGGGTTTGGATACTTGCTCAATATATTTTGAGTAAGGTTAGAGAAACTTGCCTTAAGCGTAGTTTACCAAAATATCGCTTATCAATACACTTTTGAATCCTATCATAAAGTGATACGTATATAGGATATTCATTAGTTAAACATATTCAGTTAACAATCTTGATAAATATAGTCCAAGTGTACGCACACAACTCAATCAAGAAACCTTATACGTATGTTATTACGTAGCTTGGATCTATCGTTAGACTTCGTCATGTTAAAACACTTTGTCAATTCAAACTAAGATAGATGTTAACATGCAAAGCTACCTTTGTTAGTGTGTCATGAATAGACATAGTCGTAATGAAGTTATACTAGCAGGCTACATACATCAGAAATCACAGAAGTTACTTTCCAGGTTTGCAGAATGGTGTAGTAGCGCTTGATTTATACTAAGAGAGAGGCCATGGCGGCTCCAGATTCAAACTGAGATGAGCAAATTATTTGCTTGGCCTAGCTTGCTCATCCTTCCATACATAATATATAGTAACATGTTAAGGGTCCTTTCGTATTTTCTTAGTTTAATCTAGGTACCGTTTTGCATAATATGGTCCTAAGTTTGGACACCTCAACAATTTAAGGCCGATTAAGGTCATGAAATCACAAAGCCCAACATGCTTGATTATTAAATATATAAAGTAGTCATATAACTCATATTAGACATGCTTGTGAGTATTCATATCACATATGTGTATTTAACATCGTTTTTTTTAAATATGTTTCGTTTATGATTTCCTTGAATTACAAAACCTAAGCATGGTATATATACATTATGATACATGAGTGCATCTAAAGGTATTATTTAACATGCTCATAATCATCAAGTTCTAACTTTCAAAGTATCACATCCACATTCACGTTCAAAGTTCGCATTTTCATTAGCAAAGCTTACTAATAAGTCTAACATGCTCATGCTTCAATATGAAATTCATATACTCAAGTTAGTATATCTGACATGCATTTCAAGACCATACTAACATGCTTACAAGATCAGAATATGCATTTTTTAAGTTTACCATTTCTAGCTTTTCCAAAACTTGAAGTTTTCTTGAAAACTTAGCTCAATTCAAGCTAAAACAACATAACATGTTCAAAACAATATCTAATCACATGATAGAGTCATTTATAGGCTTAACCTAACAATCATAGCATGCTCAAAATAAATCAGAAACCTTAAATCAGTATCTAATAAAAGAACCACGCGCGGCCGCACGGTATTAGCATATGGAAGTGGCGAGGCCGCGCCACTTCGAACAAATTGAAAAAAATGGCTCTACAGAAGCAGAGTCTTAACACATGAGATGCTACACCTGCAACCAGACCAGCTACCATGTTCCAAAACATGTATACCAACTTAGATAACAAAATAGCATGTTATTCTACTCTAATTAACAGAGAATTCAACAAATTCTAGAATTTGATAAAACTCAAGCTCAAGAATATCAAAGTAGAATTATACCTCTTGAAGCTTAATGAAATTCTTCAACACAATGATTCCCCCAATTTCCCAGCAGCTCACACTCCCTATTGCACCTCTCAAACAATTCAAGCAACACAAAGAATGAAGGGAAGTGTTCAATTTATAGAACATTCCTTGACCATGCCAAGCCATTATCCAAGAATTCAACCCAAAGGATGGAAGAATTACATGAAGGTTATCAAGGAGTAGGTAATTGGTGGTTGATTTGCATCATGAGCACCACTCGCCTCCCATGATTACTAGCTAAAAGCTTAGATTGAGAAATAGGCTAGCCTTTTGCTATAACACGTGAATGAGAAATGAGAGTTAATTGGGACAATCATTTTGGGAGTAACTCAACCATCATGTATACTTATACAAATTGTTACTCTTGTTATATCTCTTATGTACATATCAACTATATATACTATAACTTAATGTCACAACATGTTTTAACATTTCAAGGTAGTAGATGAAATATGGAAATGTAATATATATATAATCCATGTACATTTTATCACACTAATACATTTAATAAAATACTAGTTTATAGTATGCTCAGGGTATATTATTTTAATACCTACCCACACACATATTGTCACATAGATAATGTATTTATAATAGATAGTTCCAATATATTTAATCATAATACTCATACAATATAGTTTTATAAGACTTAATATATAGTCACACAATGTCACACTACACTATATGGTATAGTTGTATTATTACTCAAGTGCACATAACTGTTAATATAACATTATTATGTTACTAACTTACTCATTTATGTGAAATAATTAAATCATGCACTCCCTTAATTAATTATCAGTAATATCAATTAATCATTGATCAATATAATTATGGATTTCCATAATCATTACCTATCTATATAATAATCACCTATTATTAATTTATTACCAAGAACCAATATTGCAGCATTACCATTATCAATTAAATAACAATTAATAATCACATATTAATCAACCTCATTAACATCAACAAAAAAAATCCATAAATATACTACAACAACAATTAACAATTAATATTACTATTAATTATTCTTATCCCTCATGCCATACAAAGCCTTCAACGAGTTTACCACAAACTCCATATATTTTCAATTATTCAATTATTTAATATAACTGAGTTATCTCATTTCATAACACAAAATCGTTCATATATAAATATTTATTTCCATTAATATATTTATTTAATAAAACGTTGAAATTCTCGGGTATTACAGTAACACCAACTCAACCGAGAAAAGTTTTGCACAAAGACCCAATGGTTTGACACTGTTTAACTGGTCTGGGAAACCAAAAATGTGTTAGTGTCCGAGGGCTTGATTAAGCGGAGGGAAGGTGATAGGCACCCCCCGACTTCCGAGATAACACGGTTATCATCACTTTTCGTTAAACTTTTATCTGTGCATGTGTGTGTATGAGTTAGGTCTATGTGCAGTTATCTGGAAGTAGTGATATGCCTCATTTGCACCCATATACAAAGGGTTTTGTATAAAAGTTCAGATTTAACAAGATATAACAGTGAAGTTTTGAAAAACAGGTTTTTTCAAACCCTTATGCTCAATTAGTAGTAATTGAGGCCTTTGATACTTCCATTTTATTATGTTCGGCTTGATTGCTTTTATTTTTGACATGCGAGGCATCTTCGAAAAAAGAAGATACATAGCAGTACCGAACTCCTTGTGGGAATGAGAGCCATCTAAGGATATCCAGACACCATAGATAATTTACAAGGTGACTGCAGTTGCGAAATGTCCATCTCGGGAACCGAATCTAGATTCAGAGACTGAATCTTTGATCACATGATTCCTAGGCTCACATAAAAGAGTAATATGTACAAAAGCTAGAAAAAGAACTAGATTTGAGTAAATCTAAACCATTCTAGCTTCAACGGTTCTAGTTTAGTCACTTTTGAACCGGTGAAAGTTAGAAATAGCCAGATTTAGGCAAATCTAGCCCACAGGCTGAAAGATTAAATATTTACAATATGAAAGCAAATAAAGCAGATATTTATATAAAAGCGGTATATATATATATATAACTAAAAGCAGTAAAAGGCCATGAAGTAAACTCCAGGCCAAACATGAATGTATATAAGTTGTAAACGCACCATATATTCTATTCAGGCTCAATCGAATTCGAGTTCGATAATATATATATATATATATATATATATATATATATAGAGAGAGAGAGAGAGAGAGAGAGAGAAAGGATCCAGTCCGGACTCCCGGACAGGCTTAAAATACGGACCTTTAAAAAAAATTGTTTTTTTTAAAACAACTAAAAAAAAATTATGGAACTGGAATTTTTACATAATATAGTGTTTTGGGTGTGATTTGGATACATATAACAAAACATGTATGTACACAAATCATGTTTGTCCCAATTGTCATCTCAAGAACTTTATACACACCTAGACATTCATCCTAAGATTGAGAGAGACAATTGAAAACTTTCACCCTTAAGCGCATAGGAAACGTGATACATACAAGATGGCTTCTCTCAATTCATGTAAGTACTTAATACTGTGATTATTGATTTTATTTTTATTCTATGTAATAACATGATCCGATATAATTTATTTAACATATGGTATCAAAGCCTTGGTTACATTATTGTATAGAATAAATTATTTATATTATTATGTTACAAATTTTAATGTCATAGAATAATTAAATCATGCTGTTTTCAGAGAGAATGTTTTGCCGATTTTAAATTTAATTTATTTCAATAATGAATACTTATTTCATATATATAGTACGTTAATAAGTAGCATTATTTAATTAATTAAGTCTATTACATACCATATGCCATGTTCAATTCCTAGTGTTGTAGGCATAATTGATATATACGAGAAGCATTACCCAATCCTTGAATTTTGTGCAGTTGTAGAAAGTTTTTAATTATGCGCAACTTCTCTTATTAATTTGTTTTCGCTTTCTATAAGGGAGCTCGACACGTATGGCCTCTTCAATTATATATAACCACATGAATGCAAAGAATTGATCAGATCTCTTATGTTGATATTATATAAGTTTAACAATGCATATATATGTATTATGCATAAAGTTTTATTTGTTATGCGTGAACAATAACATAAATATTAAAATAATATATGTTAAATTTATTATTTATTATGTCTAGATAATATTATGATATTCTTATGCCCTCATGTATTCATGTTAAAATTAGCGTGATTATTTTCTAATCAATTCATGTTCATAATTATATATATATATATATATATATATATTAATTTAAATTTTTGAACATGATGTGATATATTACTAGGGCTTTTAAGTTGTTACATGTAAATTATAAATAGTATTAATTTTCAAACTTGATTAATATGTTGTTTAAAGAAAATTAAGTTTGATCATAATAATTTACATGTATGCGTCTCTTTTATTGTTAAAATTAATAATCAACTCAATGGAGGGTTATTAATTGAAACAATTAAAGATTAAGAAAAGTCACATAGTGTTACATTTAATAAATAAATATTTTAATTTTACGCAACGAAAAATTAGAATTAGATTTATTAAATGGAATTTTATTACATAAGTAACATGTTTATTTCGTTTTCTGCCTAAAGGTGATGCGTGGATAAATGTGTTGTGCATTATTTTGTGGGGATGTTATTAGTATATTATTAATTGAACCAACGAAAGATTAATAATTATGCACCAACATCTCATTAAAATCTATTTTTGGGTGTTGTAAATAGATTTTATGTAACTAACTGGTTGCCCTATAGTTCATTTTATTATGATTAATTATTAATTATTGTTGTAAATTGTGAATTTCTTTTAGTTTTTTATAAGCATGCTTATAAGCTTGATTGTGTTTCAGCATTGACTCCAACTAGTATTTCTGGGTATCTCTATGGAATTGAAGCCTTGAATGGAACTAATTTTACTGTTTGGAAAGAGCAAGAGAAAATTGTTCTCGGCGTTATGGATTTGGACTATGCATTCCGAGTTGATCCTCCTGCTCCGCTTACAGATAAAATCTCAATTGAGAAAAAAGCTATTTATGAAAAGTGGGAGCGATCCAACTGCATGTCCCTTATGATTATGAAAAACTCTATCAAGACAGCCATTCGAGGAGCCATTCCTGACTCTGAGAATGCTAAAGAGTACTTAACTTTAGTCGAGGAACAATTTAAGGGTTCTTCTAAAACTCATGCACGCACTTGTTTTGAAAATGCTCAGCTAGCGGTATGATGGGGTTAGTGAGTGCGCTTAATACACATTATGATTATGACGCCCCAAAATAGGTATACATCACCTATTACGAGTGCCAAATACATGGTACGAGAATATAAATATAATCTTAATTATACAACAAGAGAGCTGTGAGTTTTAATACAAATACTGTCTTCTAGACAATATCCACTCTCAGAATAAGTCCTCATTACATTTATGTTCACACTATTTAACAGAATAGTGAGGACTACTAACTAATACTATCATCCGGACCATCACTCCGTTCCCCGACTCGTCCCAGCTATGTTCTCATTTCCTGAAGAGAACAGTGAAAGAAAGGGTAAGCTCAACTAGCCCAGTAAGAAATATTATGACTAAGATAATGTAGGATAAAATATCATTAGCCTTCAACAATGTTAAACTGATAAAATACAATAGACATCAAGTTTAAGCTGCAAATGAACAAGCAATCCATTAAAAGAGTCAAGCAAGAGAAATAAAATCTACTATCTTTTATGATTTAAAAGGTTTTTCATCACTTTTATCGTTGGGACTCAGCTTAATAAATAATCCACATCATCGAATCACCCCTGCACTACGGCCAAGGATATTCTTTAGTATCACGACCATAAATTATCCATGCACTACGGGCCAAGGACATTCGTGTATTCATCAATGGTCATGATCATGCCAACAACTGTCCATCAATGCACTAGAGGACTTTTATCACATCATTTGTAACATTACTACCATGATTATACCGAATAATCCCTAGTCATAATCATACCAAGTCCATCTATGCACCACTCAAAGCCACGAGATGACTTTCAAAAAAAAAAATATAAACATGAGGATGATGAGCGGTGATATAAGAATTCAATAAAACAAGTTCACTTTAATTAATTTATCCAGGAACTAATAACGTCTAAATTGTCAACATGATACTTCTTTGTAGAGTAAAATTCAAGAATGCTCAGAAAAATATTTCCATGAAAAGATAATGGATGAAGCGCAAATATCAAGGATATTCCACTAATTTCATGGAGTATAGAAGTCAAAACTTTAACCAACTGAGTATAATAAGGAATGGAATAACAAAAGAAATCACTAAGAATGCGGTAGATCAGACAGGCATGTTATTCAATGAATAATAAAGAGGCGGAATTCAGTCCGGCAGAAAACGCATGCATACATGATATTCCAACGAGAATAATAAATACGGAACCCGTGTCCGCGTAAAACGCATGATATATGATGTTCCAACAGAATAATAAAGACGGAATTCAGTCGGCGTAAAACGCGATGATGTGAGATATTCCAATGATAATAATAAAGAGCGGAACCCGGTCCGTGCAGAAACGCATAAACAAAGGATGTTCCACGAGAATAATAAAGACGGAACCAGTCCGTGTAAAACGCATGCATGTGATATTCTAAGAATAATAATAAAGGCGGAACCAGTCCCGCGTGAAAGCATTATCTGAGGATGTTCCAATGAATAATAAAGAATGGAATAACAGAAGAATTTCACCATGTATGCGGTACTTCGCATAGACATGTTATTGCAACATAATAATAAAGAATAGAATAACAGAAGTTTTCTTCATGAAGATGAAAGAAAGAAATAATACCCCTTACCTTTGAAAGAAACTGGATATGGATATAGGAGGTGAGGGTGGCAGCTTTCTTCTTCTATAGATTTTCTCCCTACAATTTCTCTCTATAATAATTGCTCTATAGCTTTAGTGAATTGGTGAGAAATGAAGGAAGAATGAGCTTCTATTTATAGAAAAATATAGTTTCAATAATTGCACGTTTTGGGGCTCGAAAAATTACAGTACAATACCTCCAACTTTACCTTCCTTTTTAATTTAGTCCTGCAAGTATTATCAAACTCGCACCACCTCCCCTAATAGTAAATAATGTGATTCAATAGTAAATTATGTGGCTCAATAGTTCTAGACATGTGAAAATACGAATTACAGTATAATACCTCCATCTATACCTCCATTTTTAACTTAGCCATGCAAGTATTATCAATCTTGCACCAACTCCCCTAATAGTAACAAGAATGTGAAACAATAGTATACAATGTGAACAAATAGTTATAATCATGTGAAATAATAGCAATTAATTGCTCATTTATCCGGTTAAATACCCGATTGGTCAATATAACCTCAAGATATCAATTATTATCGAAATAAATATCGATTTTCACTAACACAAATAATTCCAACACAAGGAAACTATTTTTATCAAAAATATAAATTTTAAAATTCGAGAAATTTAAATCTTTATTCGTAAAATTTGGGATTTTACAATGATGATGAACGGCATGGCCTTTAAATTAAAGGGTATGGACATGGCAATTTCTGAGAGTTTTCTTGTTCACTTCATTATGACTTCTCTTCTTGCACAGTTTGATCCATTTAAGATCAATTATAACACATAGAAAGAAAAATGGAAGATGAGTGAGTTAATTGCCATGTGCGTCCAAGAAGAAGAAAGGCTTAAGATTGAAAAACCTAATGTTGCTCATTTGACTACCACTAGATCTCATAAGAAGAAGGCTCATAAAAATGGCAAAGGTTTTAAGAATAAGGATAAGCAAATTTCTACCAAAATAAATAACGAAATTATTCAGGTAATGACTCTGAGGCAGTCCTAAATGTCACTTCTGTAAGAAACAAGGACATATTCAAAGAGAATGCCCTAAATTCAGAGAATGAATTGAAAAGAAAGGTATATCGTCCTTCAATTATGTAACTTATGAATCCTTTCTAATTGATGTTCCTTCTAATACATGGTGGCTTGACACTGGTGCTATGGTTCACATTACTAATTCATTGCAGCGATTCCTTTCAAAGAAGACACTCCAAAAGGGGGAAAGAACCATTAACGTTGGCAATGGAGAGTCTATGCAAGTTGAAGCTGTGGGAACTCTTCCTTTAGTTTTGGAGAGTGGTTTCACCTTGTATTTATATGATACTCTTTATGTTCCCAGTATGACATGGAATTTAATTTCTGTATATAAACCTGACGTTGATGGTTTTTTGTTTAGGTTTGGGAATAATTAAATAATTATTTATTATTTATCATTACTCTTATGTTATTGGTTCTGGTTCTTTAGAGGGAAACTCTATAAAAAAAAATTGGATAATGTCTTTGTTGAATCCTTGTTAACAATGAATGTGAAAGAAAATACCTTTAAAAGTGGAAATAAGAGAAAACTAAATAATGAGAATTCTTTAAAATTGTGGCATCAACGCTTAGGCCATATTCAAAAGACAGAATGCAACGCCTTATTAATGATGGAATTCTTCAATCACTAAATTTTTCTGATCTTAACCATTATATTGAATGTATAAAAGGAAAATTTGTGAAAGGTAATAAGAAAGGAGCCACTAGAAGTGGTGCACTTCTTGAGGTGATTCACACTTATATATGTGGACCATTTTCTTCAAAAATTGGTGGACACAAATCTTTCATTACGTTCATTGATGACTATTCTCGTTATACTTATGTCTAGCTGATTAATGAAAAATCTGAATAACTAAATATGTTTAAAATTTTCAAGGCTGAAATTGAAAATCAACTTGACCAAAAAATTAAAGTAGTGAGATCAGATAGAGGCGGAAAGCATTATGGTAAACACTTCAATATAGGTCATATTCCTGGCCCATTTGCCTTATTTTGTCAAGAAAATGGAATCGTCACTCAGTATACAATGCCTGGTACACCACATCAGAATGGTGTAGCTGAGAGACGAAATAGTACCCTTATGGATATGGTACGTAGTATGTTATGCAATTCTAGCTTACCTGTGTTTTTATGGACTGGGGCATTAAAGACCACTGTTCATATTTTAAATCGGGTTCCTAGCAAATCTGTCGCTAACACTCTTTATGAAATTTGGACAGGTAGGAAACCTAGTTTAAAATACTTATGGGTGTGGGGCTGTCCAGCCAAGGCTAAGATTTTTAATCCACAAATAAAGAAACTTGACTCTTAAGCCATTACTTGACATTTCATTGGATATCCTGATTGATCTAAGGGTTTTCAATTTTATTGTTCCTCTCATACCACTAAAATTGTTGAGACTAGGCATGCATAGTTTTTAGAGAATGGTGATTTAAGTGGTAGTGGTGAGCCTAGAAAAATTGATCTTGAAGAAAACATGTTTTATGTTTCTAATCATGTAATTCAAGTGGGTAAGGCAAAACAACCTCTTATTGAGGCGAATGATTCCCCTGAGATAGCTGAGCCACCACCTAATGTTGAACCTCACATTATTGAAAATCATATTCCTAAAATTATGATGATTTTATAACCTATCTTAATGAGATTGACTATGATTCAAGTAAGATTAATGATCCTATCTCTTATAAAGAGGCCATTACAAGTGCTCAATCAACTCAATGGCTTGAAGCAATGAATGATGAGTTGAAATCAATGGAGCTTAATAACATTTGGGATCTTGAAGAATTACCAAAAGGTTTTAAACCTGTTGGTTGCAAGTGGGTCTATAAGACCAAATTAGATCCTAAAGGGAACGTTGAAAGGTATAAAACTCGATTGGTTGCTAAGGGTTTCACTCAAAAGGAAGGTGTGAATTATAATGAAACTTTTTCTCTAGTATCCAGGAAAGATTCATTTAGAATATTCATGGCTTTAGTAGCTCATTATGATTTAGAGTTACATCAGATGGATGTTAAAATTGCATTCCTTAATGGTAACATGCATGAGAATGTCTATATGGCACAACCAGAAGGTTTTTTTTGGTTAAGGGCAAGGAACATATGGTATGTAGACTTAAGAAGTCCATATATGGGTCATGTAAAGACCCCAAAATTTAAATTAATTAATTCTCGACATCGATCATTAACAATACATTCAACCTCTAATTTTACATCATTAAATGATAATACAACCATTGAAATTTGTGGAATAATTAAAATTTTCTGTTACAAACTATTCTCATTCCCAAACTTTCAACCTTTACATCTAAGTATCTCAGAATCATTTTAATACTACAAGAGTTCACATCACAAAACGATATTACAATTCAACATTAATAAATTATTCGGAACCTTAAACACGGTTCAAATAATAATAACTCAGCCAAAGTATATAAATATTCAAGTATCACATGTGATTCATATCTTTCAAGTAGCACATAACTTTACCTTAAATCACTAACCTGCAAAAAATGGTCATTTACAAGGTTGAGCTCGACAGCCTAGCAAAATCTAACAGTTTTCATGCATCACGTAACACATAATAGCATGCTTAACATACATCTCATAAACATTGAACTAACATAACATACATACTGCAGTTCATATAACAAGTATAAAGATTGAGTTCCTTACTCAATCAACATTCATTACTCAATCAACATATTCATAAATTGACTTTAACGTTTCATTCTTTTAACATATATATAACAGATCATACTATTTGCAATAAAGATTTAAAACAGTTCATCATCGAGTTCTCATAGCAAATAGGAACTGAAAGACTTGCCTGATTCGTAGTTTATGAACTACGACTTAACTGCTTAACGCTTATCTGCACTTCATGTATTCCTACACAGTTATATAATCATGGATTCACATCCATTAGTCATATATTTCATACATTCTTAATATAATAGTAACGTTACATTGTTTCCTAACAAGGTTTGTAAAACCTACCTTTTAATTTCTCATCATACTCTTAGAATAGCTAGGTATGTATAGGTATACCTTAACCACTCATACTTGACATCAACATCCATATATATCATTCACACACTTGACTCGTTATGTGTTCGACACATATTCAAAGTTCATAGATACGCGATCTACATCGTTCTTACATTTTACAAACTTTAATAAAATTTAACAACTCTGTGTTTTATATAACCATTACATGATCTCATGCTTAAACATCATCTATGTCAAGTATTATAGCTTCATAAATTCATTACACATATGCTTTAAGGTTCAGATCAAAGTTAAAATAATCAGCATCATCGCTTTGGCATGCATATTGCTTATTTAGAATTAGGCACAGGATGGGCATAGTTACACAGATCCCCGGCGGACCAAAGTTGAGTATTTTTTGGTTTTATCTTGGTTCTTAGCATGAATAATTGTTAACACGTATCTTACCCACATGTTATGAGGTCTTAGCCCAAGTTTGGTGCCTCTTATATTTACCTTAAGTTGTTTTACACTTTATAGCTTTATTGCCATTTATTTCACGGCTAAGTAAGTTCATACAACAAGGGCATAACTATATGACCACCAACAAGGTTAAACAACTTTCAATATACAGCTTACATGTAATCATATGACTAGCATGGTTTATAACTTGAAATCTTACTTTAAGACATGTATAGTTCATAGTATGTCTATCTAGTAGTGTGCACGTACCCATCTTGCCTAGAGGCATAAAAGTTCTATCATGTTTGCACATATAGGCCTTGTTTAAAGACCCAAAAGTTACTAGTATGTCATCCTACAAGTTCAGAAGTTTAGACAACACAATGCTCATGAATAATGTTTTCAAAATGTCTAAGTTTCTTTTCAAAACACCTACTAAGTCATGTTAATTCTTTCTATTATGAGCAAGAAAATGTTATATGTCATGCATATATCATGAATTTTTCATGTTACATCACTTAGAATAACATATTCCATCGTCGGGAGCACTATACTTGCGTATGTGCTCGTTCGACGCCCTCCGATCACCTCTGAATACGTAACAGTCATAAAGATGACTATTTTGACCCTTCCTAATGACCTCAAATTGAAAAACGTAAAGCACAAAAGTTGCAGGTCTATTCGTCCGCGTTCCGGATCATCTTGAATCACCTCAATTGAAGTTTGTATGAAAATATTATGCCTAATTTACTACAAAGGGTCACATCAAGATACACCGAACATCGATGTCCGAGGTGTATTGCACCCTAAATAACCTTGAGGCAAGCCATAATTGCGCCTGTCGTCGTAGAACACCTCATCAGGCTCTACTCCTCATGATTTCAAAGACCAAAGCTCTTTCCAATCATCATAACATGAGTTATACTTATCCAAATTAGTTCATTTTTGATTATATAGGTTTGTAACTCATAAAACTATAACATACCAAATACCCAACAATTAATATAAACATTAACTAACCCAAATATGAATTTAAAACTCATGTTCATAATAATTTTCATGTTTTGACAATTTAGCGAATTCGTTCACTACTAATTCGTTTCTCAACCATTTCGATTCATTCAACTTTCGTTGTTTTCGTTTCTTCTCATACTAACATAATCCAACATCAATTTACAGATTATAACACATATTAGACATAAAGTTTTGTACTTTCTTAAGCCATTTACATACATAACCACTGTTATTTTAATTTCTTCCTACAAACCAATTTCTTGTAATCTAATCATCAAATAACACTCACAAACGATGATTAACACATTATAACCCACATACATACATGTATAAATCCCATGTGATAGGAAATTTACAGAAGATGATCATAAGAACTCAAACTATAAACATTAGAAGTAAAATATACCTTCAAACCCTAGTTGTATGCTTAGCAAGTGATGGTGAACTCTCCTTCCTCTTGGCAAAATTATAGAAAACTCTCCCTCTCTCTCTCTCTCTCTCTCTCTCAAAACCTCTGTATTTCCTCTCTTCCTCACCAAGCTCAGTACTAGCCTTAGAAAAAGAACGCGTAACATATAATTGACTCCCTCTCCCCCCCCCACGTACGTCAGGTGAAGAAAATAAAAAGGCGTCAGTTACAATAAACCAAAAGCCATAAGGCTGCATTTGGTTACACACAATTTCCCCCCATACTAGATTATTTTAATCATATTATATTATATAGTTTTTATTTGTCACACCTGTAACCAATTTACATAACTTACAATAATAATTATAATTTTTATTATAATTCTTCTGATGATTAATAAATAATCATATATCTAATTTAATTAATAAATTAGATTTAAACATCACTTTATTTAATTTACTTATTTTCTTTAATATTAAACAACTCATTTAATTTAATTAATTCATTAAATTAAATCTTCAAAGAATAAAATTTACCTTTGCTTTTAATTTAATTATCATACACACGTAACTAAATTATTATACCATAATTTCATAAATTATTTATTTTTTCTCAATAAATAAATTTTTAAAATATTTATTTAATTTAATAAATATTTAAAATTAATTACCAAATTATTTAATTTCTTCAATAGTTAACTTAACTATTGAACGCCACTTTCCCAATATATGAATATATATTTTTCTTCACACCAGATCACATATTTCAAAATATATATCATGTATATATAAATACTCAAACTCAAAATATCTCATAATAAGAATTTTAATTATTAAATTTCTATTTTAATAACTTATAAAAATTCGGTTGTCACAGGTTAAAATAGGCTCTTCGGCAATTATATCTTAAGTTTCAAGAGGTAATGAGTAATTTTGATTTAAAGGAAAATATAGTGGATCAATGCATATACTTGATGGTCGGTGGGAGTAAATCTGTTATTCTTGTTTTGTATGTTGATGATATACTACTTGCAAGTAATAACTTAGACATGTTGCATGAGACCAAACATTTCCTTTTTGGAAATTTTGATATGAAGGATCTCGATGAAGCCTCTTATGTTATAGGTATTGAAATTCATCGAGATAGGCCTCATGGGATATTAAGATTGTCCCAAATAGCTTATATTGACAAAGTTCTTAACTAATAAAACATGCAAAATTGTTCCCCTACTGTCGCACCTATTGTTAAGGGTGACAAATTTAGCTCATATCAATTCCCTAAGAATCAACTTGAACGTGATCAAATGAATCTTATTCCCTATGCTTCTGTGGTTGGAAGTCTTATGTACGCTAAAGTTTGTACACGTCCAGATATAGCGTATGTAACTGACATGCTTGGACGTTATCAGTCAAATCCAAGTTTGGATCACTAGAAAGCAGCCAAAAAGGTTTTATGCTACTTACAGGGTACTAAGGATTTTATGCTTACATTCAGAAAAACAGATAATCTTGAAGTTATTGGTTATTCTGATTCTGATTTTACTAAGTGTATAGACAAAAAGAAATCTACATCAGGGTACATTTTTATGCTTTCATGAGGCCCTATTTCATGAAGAAGTCATAAGCAGGAGTTAACTACCACTTCCACGATGATGGCAGAATATGTTCCTTGTTATCATGCTACTTGTCACGCCGTATTACTAAGGAATCTTATTTCAGGACTTAAGGTTGTAGATTCCATTTCAAGGCCATTGAAAGTATTTTGTGATAATGATTCTGTTGTTAATTTTTCCAACAGCACTAGTTCGAGTGGTGCTGGACTATACCTCGACACTAAGTACTTATTTGTCAGGGAAAGAGTTGAAGATCAAAGCGTTGTCATTAAGTATATTAGTACGCATGATATGTTAGCGGATCCACTTATGAAAGGCTTACCACCCAAACGCTTTTTAGAGCATGTTGCCGACATAGGTTTAATTGATAGTCTTAATTAGTGACTTATTTTGATGTAAGACAACATTTTTGAGCTCGTTGTTTTGAACTTCACATTATGCTTATGGTTTTCTATTCTCTTTATTGTGCACACTTGAGAACTTATGAGCAAACGGTACAATAATATTTTTGGACCATATGAATGAGTTTAATTTGTTACCATTTATGTAAACTCTATTCATACATGTTATGCTTAATGTTAATCTATGTTCTAATAAAAGTACTAATTGTGTAACTAATAGGGATCTTGTGTTAATAATGACACAAAGATTGTACTAATTCGCATTGATGTTTTTATTTGAACAAGATGTAGACATTAAATTAATAATTGGCCAAATTAATGATTGTAAGTGTTATGTTTTGTATATAAATAGTATTTTAGCCAAGTGGGAGAATGTTGGAATATTTTATTCCTTATGTGGCCTCTACTATTTATGTAATTATTGGGCTTACATATTGTATTAATTTAATCACTTTATTTATGGATTTGGTAATTAATTATGTGGCCTATAAATTATATTCCTAATAGTATTTGTTATAATGGGCCCTAGGGTTTCATAATCTTGATGGAAGATTTTGACCCTTAGCTATTTTATAAATAAAACAGTTAGGGTTTGGTCCCAATTGTCGTCTCAAGAACTTTATACACACCTATACATTCATCCTAAGATTGAGAGAGACAATTGAAGACCTTCACCCTTAAGCGCAGCGGAAGCGTGATACATACAAGATGGTTTCTCTCAGTTCATGTAAGTACTTAATATTATGATTATTGATTTTATTTTTATTCTATGCAATAACACATTCTGATATAATTTATTTAACACCTTATTCTCTAGTGAGAAAGATAACAAATGGAATTAACCATATTGAGCTTGTCTGAAATGATTAATTGATCAAAGAAGATATTATTAATGAATAATAAGTATAAGTGATTAAACAACATATACATCGAAGTCTTGCTTTCAAAATGAACTATAAAACTTAGTTGAAACATAGGCATTGAACATTATAAGAAAACCTTACTTGAACAATAATAAGCTAAGGTTATATTCTTACTCAATAAGTAAATAAGATTAGGAAACTTGTTCAATGTAAAAGTAGAGTTTAGGAATTTTCACAATGACAATTTACGTTCACCTACATATACCATTAGGATCAAAACATTCATTAGTTATACTAACGTTATCCTTATAGGTTTAATTCCCTCTTTAGTTAAACTCGTTAACTTAGTTTAAGTTCTAATCAATATCATCAATCACATATCCCAAATTCCAAACGACAAACATATTCATGAATTCTTATATTATAAACTAACAGAAGAAGGTTATGGGAGTCCGTTAAGCTACTTTAACTTGAAAAACTTACCAGAAAAAATGTGCCATTGACCTCTCAGAATGTTCACGAGCATTGAAGGTCATGAATAAATATTTGTTCTTTAAAAGATTTAGTGAACTTTGTGCCAAATAGTGAACTATTGAAGATTAGGCACAGGAATGTTAAGTACAAGTCACAATACGTGATCAGGTTCATGTTTACAAGGGAGGTCCTTAGATAGCTCAGCAACTACTTTCTTTATTCACAAGTTTTCTTTGTTAAGAGGGTTTCTCAAAAACTGTGAAGATGAATGGTTTAAGTGGATCCAGTTAGCATGAATTGAACTTCAGGGTAAATTCACTTCATGTCCAATGCAGTGTTCACACATAGACGGAAAGATCACCCTCACACCTGTGTGTTAGGACTGTATTAGGCATGAAGCTAACTTACCATGAAGTTCACTTGGTCAAGAAAGAAAGAACGGTTCATTGGTCGAACTTGATATGGATATAATCAAAAGTATTGTAACGACCAAAAAATTCAACTTAGCTTGTAATTAGGATTTTTGAATATTATTTGATTAAATAAAGTTTTAATAAATATTATTTTGAGTTATGTGTTTGAAGGTCGTTCTATGACCTAGGATGATTGTTTGATGTTAGGATTTTGGCTATGTGCTAGAATTAAATATTATGAATTTCCAAGACGAAAATAAAAAAAAATCGAGAAATTTATGTAAAAACACTATTCATTCAAAATTGTCAAACTGATATAATATTTTTTTCGAAATTCTCAAAAATAAAAAAAATTTAGAATTCCAAGGAAAGACATAATATCCGATAAAATTTAGAAATTAAAAACGTAGTTTTTAGCTTGCATGTTGAATTGAGAAAGTCAAAAAATTCAACAAGTCTTAGTAAACAAAAGTCAAAGTTGACTTTCAAATTGATTGGGCTTTATTATTGGAGGCCTAATATAAATGTTATGAGGCTCAATTGAAATTAAATCAAGCCCCAAAGAATTATTAATATAAGCCCAAAAGAAAGCCTAAAATGGATTTAATTTAAGCCCAACTCAAGATTTAAACCCATGGGTTAACCCATTAATCAAATGGGTGAGTAAAACATGAATCAAACCCATGAGGGACCCACCAAAGGCCTCATGGCCGACTACCCCAAGTAAAGGATGTTTGCTTCTCCACAAATATCTCACTTTTGATAAAATGACATTAAATGTTGGTTGCAAAAGTCTTGGGTGAGTTAATTGACCAAACCGTGGTTGAAATAGTAAGGAGGTGGAGTGGGGGATGATTTGGAAGATTTGAAGCTTAAGAGAGTTGACTACAAGGGGCTTAAACCTTAGTGACTAATTAATAACCTAATAAAAGTGTCCTAATGGCCTAAATGCCCTAACTCTTGCCTATTCTATAAATAGAATGAGAAGTGTTAGTTTTCTTCACACAAAATCAACTAACACCTTATATTGAGAGAGAAGTGAGAGAAAAGCTTGGGAAATCAAGAAGAGAAGCTAGTTGATTAATTAAAATTGTCAAACAATCAAGAACACAAGAAGTAAGTAATCAAAAAGTCATCTATCTACTTCATCTCAAGTCTTTAAAAGTTTTCTAAATATGATATGAAGTGCTTGTTAGTGGACGATTAGGTGGTTCATGATGCATCCTTAGCATACTGGTGGAATAAGGATGATTTAATGGATTAAAATCACTAAACTATGCATTTTAAGAAAAGTTATAAGTATAAAATGAAGAACATAAGAAAATATGTTAAAAGTTGTTGATAGACAAGTTTAAAACCATCATATATGTGTGGTTGATGGACACATTAAAAACCATCATTTGTTAGTGTAAGAATTGTGTAAATGTTAACTTTGGAACGTAGTAAAAATATGTTATAACTAAGTTATGGTGAAAATTTTAGTAAAAGATGCTAATCTTTGAAAAACCTAAGTTATAACGATTTTCGTTGGTGGTTAGTCAATTCCGGGAATTATATTTTCCAAAGATTTAATAATTCACGAGAATAGGAAGTCGTGGACTTAAGAACGAACTCGTTCTGACTCCGGATGAGAAAGATACGAAGAAACGAAAATTAAATATTTTTAAACGTTAAATATGAAAAGTTATGTGTCATGGGGTTTTTGAGCCAATTAAACGCCTAGTTAGAATGTCCGACAAAATTTTCTGTCCGGGGAATTTAAAGTATGCTATGAATGTAATAATCCGAATCAAAATTAGGATTTTCAATAAAATTGAGAATGTTAATTATAATTGTAATTTACAAATTCTTGTATGCTAATGTAAGAAATGTTACAATAACTAAGTTATGGCTTGCTAAAGTTAGATATAGGATAGAGATCCTAAAAAGTTATTAAGTAAACTTTAATTTAAGACTTTGATCCTAGATTAGAAACCTTAATCCTAATTAGGGTTATAACAAGAAATCAAGGTTTATTGATTACTATATGGTTAACATTAAGTGTGGTTAAGTAGGGTTTTTGTGACGCACCCAAAATAGGTCCATTCCATCCAACCCATTCTGAGTCACCAAATACATGGTACAGAAATAACTACAACTTTATTATTACAACATATAAACTGTGAGTTTAAATACAGATATTGCCATCTAGGCAATATCCACACGCAAAAAAATCCCCATCATAATTATTGATACATTATTTTACAAAAATGGTGAGGACTACTAAACAACTCTCTCTAGAACCTTCATTACATACCTTGACTAGTACTGCTACATTCTCGCCTCCCTAAGAAGAAAAATGGAACAAAAAGGAAAAGGGTGAGCTCAACTAGCCCAGTAAAGAATATTATGACTAAGATAATATACAACAAATTATCGTTAGTCTCCAACAGGGAAAAATCTAATAGAATATAATAGACAACCAGTTTTAAATCAACAACTGCAGCGGAAACAACAATTCATTAGAAGAGTTAAGTAGAGAATGCAAACTACTATCTCTACATATATGAATTTAAAAGTTCATCGTCGATATTTTATCCTCGTAACATCAATCAATATATATACGGAATCAAATATTCATCTTTTGCACTAAAGCCAAAGATATTCATCGGTTGGTCATGTTCATCTAAACACATGTTCATCTTTGCACTACGGGCCAAAGATATTAATCAGTCGGTCATATTCATCTCAACACCTGTTCATCTTTGCACTACGGGCCAAAGATATTCAGTAATATCATCATTTAGAATCGAGGATGATGAAAATATTTTAAAAAAAGCGAATCGGTGAAACAAAAGAACAAATATTAAGGATTAGTATTTTAAACAAATCAAGTTCAAAAATACTTCATAAGTAATCAGTGGAGAAAAATTCAAGAATGATCAAAACATGGATACAATCAAAGCTAGTATCCATAGAGATATTTTGGACAAAAGAAGAAATTTCATTTTTAGTGAATAAGCAGATTCGTGAATAGTGTCAGATATCGTGAATAGTGTCGATACGTGAATAGTAACTCCGACACCAAAAGATATAAATTTCACAAAATATATCTTCACGCTTCGTGAATAGTACTCGTGAATAGTAACTTGTGAATAGTAACTCATGAATAGTAACTCGTGAATAGTAACTCATGAATAATAACTCGTGAATAGTAACTCATGAATAGTAACCCCGACATGAAAAAGTTCCAAATTTGATAAAAATTTCCAACCAATATTTCGGCATAATGATATTGAAGAAATAATATCATTTTCGAATAAAATAACACCACTTACCTCGAAAGACAATACTTCTAGTTGAAACAGGATATAGGCTATGACTTGAACTTTGCAAGTATAGCAATACTCAAAGTATACTCAAAATACTCACAAGAATATTTGATAATATAGAGAGGAAAACTTGAGTTTACGGTGTGATTTTCAATTCTAACCTAAGCACCTATTTATAGGAAAATGCTTAGAACACCAAAGTAGAAAATTTAATAAATTAATATTATAATTTTTCCACAACTTCATACACGCACACTAACAATCTGAATTCAGCCTCCTAATCACATGTTAAATGAGTTTCAAAATGAAAAAACGCGTTTTGTAATTAAAATATTTTAAACTTCCAAAATCAATTATTTGAACTTGAAACTTCAATAATTCATAATAAATAGCCCTTTTATCGGAAAATTCGAATCTCGCATCTTTCGATAGGAAATACAATTCTCTACAACTTTGCAGAAGGAAGTTTTTCTAAATTCCAAACAGTAATTGACCGAAATCCACAAACGGACGATTTTACAGTCTATAATCAAATTTCGGTCAATAATTGTGTCCACTAACACACAAAATATGTGTTAAACATTTAATGCCACAAAAATACTTTTCCTCCTCATATACTCATATATCCCACATTCATTATAAAAATATCACCGTTAATATATTATTAAAATAATATATTTAAATGAATTATTTTATCAGAAAAAGATAAAATATTAATTTTTAACAATTGTCACATTAAAAATTTTCTCCATCTATATCCACATAAAATCAATATTTTCCTCATCATATAAATCAATAATTAATTATTCACAAATAATATTACGAATCACAGATCTTGCAACGGTAGTTCTCCCGAGAAAAGGGGCTTTCAATAAGGATCTCTCCTTGGCGACGCAATTAGGTGACCAAACCTCTCCTTAGACAGAACTTTCTAGACATTGCTATTTCAAAATAATAAATAGAGAAAAAAAAATTCATTTATTAATAATTTGGGGTCTTACAACCTCCCCTCCTTAGACAGAACTTTCTAGACATTGCTATTTTGTCCTCGAAATTGACGTACGTACCTGGTGTTTTGAAAAGATGAGAATACCTCGCTTTCATTTCTGTTTCCAACTCCCAGGTCATTTCCTCAATAGCATGGTTTCTCCACAAAACTTTAACTTGTGGTATAACCTCGCTACATAGGACATGTTCTTTCCTATCCAAGATCTTGACAGGTACCTCCTCGTACGTTAAGTCTTTGGCTATCTCGTCCGGTTCTAACTCAATGACGTGGTTCGGGTCGTCCAAATATTTACGTAACATCGATACGTGAAAAACGTTATGAACACGCGTCATACTTGGCGGTAAAACGAGTCTATAGGCCACAGTTCCTATTCGATCGAGAATTTCAAATGGATTAATAAATCGAAGGTTTGAGCTTTCCTCACCTCACCGATTCTCGCTTTTGAAATAACAACTTCTTGCACCTCCTTCTTCAAATTCATCAGCTCCAGTGTGTAGCTTGAACAGCTTTAACTTTATCGATTAAAGTCGATTATACTCGTATATCATCACGTGGGTACCTAGAGTTTTCATCTCCATCTCTATTATTTGTAAATTATATGAAATTAGTCTTTGACAATATCGTTATCGTGCTTATATACGATCTTCTACTCAACACGTCACTACCACGTTCGCTTTTCTAGGATGGCATGGTCGAACATGTTGCTGAAATGAGTCTCCTCTTGAGTTCTTCAAAGCTCTTCCCACATTCCTTGCTCCATTCAATTTTGTATCTCTACGAAGTCAATTGCGTTAATGGAATAGCGATTCGAGAATATCCTTCAACGAATCTCAGATAATAACCAACTAAGCCTGAAAGCTATGTATTTCGATTAACCGAGCTTAGGTTGTTCTCAATGTGACTCATATATCCCAACCTTGGATAGCACGTTACAATGACACCTATCAGTTTACTATCGCACGAATATGGTGTCCCCTACGGAGAGTCTGGCTTCGGTGCATTCCACAAAGGAGCTCACCAGATAAAGGCTCAGGTACCAAATTCTATAATTGAATTTTTAACTCCTGAAGTTTAATAGGAGCCATTCGATATGAGATTTTAGAAATGAGTTTTGTACCGCGTTCAAAGTCGATACAAAATTTAATATCAGGCTTTGGGAGTAAGCCAAGAAATTCTTTAGGAAATACGTCAGGAAAAATCAATAACAACAGGAATATTATTCAAATCTGACGTGTCTTTATTCAAATCCATAACATGGACTAAGAAAACTTGACAGCCATAATAAACGAATGACTTCATGGCTTGATATGAAAATGTTTGACTATAATGGTTTGATTGCTTGAATTCGAATAACAGGTTGTTTAGGAATATGAAAACTAACAACCTTACGAAAGTAATCAATTTCGGCATGATGTGTAGTTAACCTTAAAATCACATCAAAAGCAAATATCACTATAGAAATAAGGTTAACAGTTAATGTGATAGTGCCAACCTGAATCAAGCAAGATTTCTAAACAACGGATGTAATGAAAGTTTCTCCTAACGGAGTCTCCATAAATAGGTCAAAGTCTAATTTCTCTGTAGTCAAGTTCAAACGTTGAGTGCAAGCAAGAGAGATAAAAGAATGGGTAGAACCGGTATCTAGTAAGGTATAAACTTCGCAAGAATTTATAATTAACTAACTCGTGCTAACTTCGTTTGGGTTCCTCGCATTTTGACCGGTCACGACAAACGCTCTTCGAGAACCGTTGACTTTGACCTTTTACGGGACATCATTTTGAGTCACCATTCCCATTTGGATCGGGTTTCGATACCGTATAATCTCGGCGATATGTCCTTCTTTTCCACAATTATAGCATACCTTAAAGCTGTTAGGCGGTTTGAGGTGATATGTCCCTCTTTCCAAGATTTGTAACATACGATGGGTGGTCTTTCTCCCCTTTGGAACCGGTTACATTGGCGCTAACTTCTTCACATGGTCGTTGTTGAATCTCCTCTTTTAAAATCTCCTCCCACTCGCTTCTTCTATTTTTCATGGCCACGATTACCACCGAGTGGTTACCGCTTTGTCCGTATTCTTCTTTCTCCATTTGGTTATCGTTATTACGATGACTACTATCTTGGTATGATCATGGTTATGGTCCCTCGGTTGAACGTACTCGTTATCTCGCTCTAACAATCGGAGCCTCGTTGACAACATCCGAATAGAGAGAAAATTTATGAGAAATGAGATCTTGGCGTATCTTGGGTTTCAAACCTCTCGAAACATCGCGTCCACACGTTCCTCATTCTCCACCAAATAAGGTGCAAACTGGATAACTCATGAACTTCGCCTCGTCTTTGGGACACCTTCATGTTATTTCGCTCCGATCTAATAAACTCCACTTCCTTCATATAACGAATACTTTCGGGGAAGTACTTGTCATTGAACTATTTACGAAACATCTCCCATGACATCTTTGAAGTTTGGATGGGTACGCTTACTGATTCCCACCGATGTCTGCCTCGTTCACGGAACATAAAAGTAGCGAATAAAACTTTCTGTTCCTCCGTGCATCCCAAGACATCGAATATCTTAGTAATTTGTTTGACCCACGTCTCGCCTTTAATCGGATCGGCTTTCCTGAGTGCGGTGGTCCCAACTCTTTGAGCTGCTTGCTTTTGTGACCACCGTGAATTGCTATCATTTCCTCCTCGTATTTTGAACACGAGTCTCCCTGAAATCGATTTTGCATGAAGCGCAAAAAGCTTCTAAACATCCCCTCGTTCATCATCGCTCGGTGGTGTTGTTCACGGGAGGTACATTGCCGACTGTTGCACGTTCTCCTCGTTGGTAAAACATCTGAGCATCTCCACGGTCTCATTTACTCCCATTAATATTCTTCGATTCAACATTCTCAAATCATCGCCATAAAACAAGGGTTAATTAGGAAATCAATATATCACATAATATCCTATATCTAACCAACTAACAAATAAGCTTAGGTAGGACACTGCTAGCGAAGGATTTACTCGTCTCTCCCCTCCTAGTTCTATTCCCGATCTCCGCCAGAGATCATATCCTAAGCTACGATACCAAGCTGGGACGCCCCAAAATAGGTCCATTCCATCCAACCCATTCGAGTGCCAAATACATGGTATGCGAAATAACTACAACTTTATTATTACAACATATAAACTGTGAGTTTAAATATAGATATTGACATCTAGACAATATCCACACGCAAATAAATCCCCATCATAATTATTGATACATTATTTTACAAAAATAGTGAGGACTACTAAACAACTCTCTCTAGAACCTTCAATCCATACCCAGACTAAGTACTTCATTACATTCTCGCCTCTAAGAAGAAAATGGAACAAAAAGGAAAAGGGTGAGCTCAACTAGCCCAGTAAAGAATATTATGACTAAGATAATATACAACAAATTATCGTTAGTCTCCAACAGGGAAAAATTTAATAGAATATAATAGACAACCAGTTTTAAATCAACAACTGCAACGGAAACAACAATTCATTAGAAGAGTTAAGTAGAGAATGGAAACTACTATCATCTATATATGAATTTAAAAGTTCATCGTCGATATTTTATCCCTGTAACATCAATCAATATATATCTGGAATCAAATATTCATCTTTGCACTACAGGCCAAAGATATTCATCAGTTGGTCATGTTCATCTAAACACATGTTCATCTTTGCACTACGGGCCAAAGATATTAATCAGTCGGTCATATTCATCTCAACACCTGTTCATCTTTGCACTACGGGCCAAAGATATTCAGTAATATCATCATTTAGGACTGAGGATGATGAAAAATATTTTAAAGGAAACGAATCCAGTGAAACAAAAGAACAAATATTAAGGATTCGTATTTTAAACAATCCAAGTTCAAAAATACTTCATAAGTAATCAGAGTGGAGAAAAATTCAAGAATGATCAAAATATGGATACAATCAAAGCTAGTATCCATAGTAGATATTTTGGACAAAAAGAAGAAATTTTATTTTTCAGTGAATAGTGTCGTATTCGTGAATAGTGTCGTATACGTGAATAGTAACTCCGACACCAAAAGATATAAATTTCACAAAAAACAACTTCACGCTTCGTGAATAGTACTCGTGAATAGTAACTCGTGAATAGTAACTCATGAATAGTAACTCGTGAATAGTAACTCATGAATAGTAACTCATGAATAGTAACCGCGACATGAAAAAGTTCCAAATTTGATAAAAATTTTCAACCAATATTTCGTCATAATGATATTGAAGAAATAATATCATTTTCGAATAAAATAACAACCCTTACCTCGAAAGACAGTACTTCTAGTTGAAACACCGGATATAGGCTATGACTTGAACTTGCACTGTATAGCAATACTCAAAGTATACTCAACATACTCACAAGAATACGCTTGATAATATAGAGAGAAAACTTGGAGTTTACGGTGTGATTTTCAATTCTAACCTAAGCACCTATTTATAGGAAAATGCTTAGAACACAAAGTAGAAAATTTAATAAATTAATATTATAATTTTTCCACAACTTCATACGCACACTAACAATTTGAATTCAGCCTCCTAATCACATGTTAAATGAGTTTCAAAAATGAAAAAAACGTTTTTGTAATTAAAAATATTTTAAACTTCCAAAAATCAATTATTTCGGAACTTCGGAACTTCAATAATTCATAATAAATAGCCCTTTTATCAAAAAATTCGAATTTCGCGACTTTCCATAGGAAATGCAATTCTCTACAACTTTACAGAAGGAAGTGTTTCCAAATTCCAAACAAAAATTAACCGAAATCCACAAACGGGTGATTTTACAGTTATAATCAAATTTCTATTCAATAATTGTGCCCACCAACACACAAAATATGTGTTAAACATTTAATGCCACAAAATACTCTTCCTCCTCATATACTCATATATCCCACATTCATTATAAAAATATCACCGATTAATATATTATTAAAATAATATATTTAAATGAATTATTTTATCGAGGAAAAAGATAAAATATTAATTTTCAACAATTGTCACATTAAAATTTTCTCCATCTATATCCACATAAAATCAATATTTTCCTCATCATATAAATCAATAATTAATTATTCATAAATAATATTACTGAAATCACAAGATCTGCAACTGAAAGCCATTCCCGTGAAAAGAGGGGCTTTCAATAAGGATCTCTCCATCTTGGCGCGTAATTAGGTGACCAAACCTCTCCTTAGACGAGAACTTTCTAGACATTGCCAATAATGTTATCCAATAATATTATTCAGATAATATGAATTATTTCTCCAGATAATGGAAAATCTTTGTGTAATGACAATTTATTGAAACAACGATAATATAAAATATCAATGCAAAGAATTATTGAATCAATAAAATAAAATCTTTGAGCATAGAATTATTGTAACAATTATTGAGTAGTGCCTTCTTACGTAAGAATCAATAATTGGTGCAATACAAGTATCTTCTTGTTCAACAACGCGTATTAATGTGTTTTAACCATGGGTATTCTAACAAGATACTTGGTAACAATAACTACGCCGTTATTTATAAACAACTTATATTTGTCGTTTTCTTCATCCAATCGCTTTCAGTTATGGGACCCAATAAAAGATGGCGCCCGTAATCACGAATATTCCCGACGATCTTAATAATCCACGACCAAACGAATATTCCCCGACAATAATGAATATTTTATAACCACTTGCTTATTTGAAATATTTGCGTATTTTACCCATAACTATCCACATTAATCAAATCAATACTTACTATTTCAAAATAATAAATAGAGGAAAATAAATTTTATTTATTAATAATTTGGGGTCTTACAATTTTAATACTTGTCCTGGGTAAACCATAATTGAGGATTAAATAACTATAATCCTAAACATTAAACCCTAATTTTAAACTAATCAACCCTAATTCCTAAATTGCCAAACCCTAATGACCAAGAACATAATGAATAAAAAATTAAAGTTTATATAAATATGTGAAGTGACTAAACTACCCTCAAAATTAATTGAGAAATTATAAAAGTACCCTTAGTATAGGGGAAATTACCAAAATGCCCTTTCTCTTCCAATTTTTGATGATAAGAACAAATCTATGACTCATCACTTAGTAGATTTGCAACATGTGTGAAAATAATCCCCCCACCAGCCTATCTTTGACACCTCATATTAGATTAGAGCATTAGTTATCAACAAATTAGGAAAATAAATCCTTTTGCCCCTACTTGAGATTTCTACTTATAGCTAAGTATTGTTTTCTCAAACCAACGAAATTATATAAAGAAAACATAAGATACTCATGCACAAATAGCTCTTAACAAGCTAGCATTCAGATCACAAGGGCAGATTTCAAGGATTTCTTAAAAAGGTAAGAACTTTAACCCTAACCTTAGATCTTTGAATCTATGTTAAAATTTATGATTTAGTGTTTAGATATGTTAAATACCATGTTAATTAGGGATTTGGGTTGCTTAAACATGAATCCATAACTTTTAAATGCATAAAAATGATGATTTTAGAAAATAATTAAGAACTCTAAAAAAGCATGTCTGACAGTCGAATGTCAGGCCTTGTAAATCCGAATATATTAGTTATTTGAATTGTTAAGTATATTGTTGTTATACTATGCCATGAGGTTAATGTTATAAAAGTGAAATAAGGACCAAAACATATAAGAATTGTAAGTTATTTAAGGTCAAAACTCATTGACCAATCATGAAAATTTTCTGGAAAAACCTAGAAAATCAAGAACAGTGTCTGACAAGTTTTGTAAAACCTTAGATCTCTCAACTGTAGTACTGTTAGGACCCTTAAGTGTAACCCTTTTGTATACTGACATATGGACTACATGTCCATGACAGTCGACTGGCCATTACACCAATTAGGTGAAAGATATGATTGATCAAAAGTAAGTCCCCGAACTGGAAACACAGTTTTCTAGAAAACCCAAAAAACTCTAGAACTATGTCTGACAGCCTATTTGACCGGGCTAAATCTTGACCCTGTGATGTTGCTAAGTTATTTTAAGTCTTGTAATGTTGTAGTATGACACATATACTATATTATTGTTACACTGTAACACTTACCTAATCCCTAGAATCCATGATATTAGACTTTGAAGTAGGGAGACTGACATTGACCGAGCCCAGAAACTCAAGATCATGCTTTGATAGATACTTTGACCACCTATAGTTTTCTTATACGATGAAATTAGATCACAAAAGTGTCATATACCTAAAGTACTACATCACTACTACACTATTGAACCACTTTCATGATCAAAAACATTTTCAATTAAGAATTAAATCTAGTCAAAACTCATTGCCTAGGCGTTGACCAAAATGTTCTTCAGTGGATGAAGAACACCATAGGCGACAGTTTCTGTCGCTGGAGGTCTTTAGTGACAGTTTATTTGAAAAAAAATAATATAAATAATATAGATAAATAGAGATAAAAAATAATTAATTATTATTATTATTAATTTTTAAAATATATTTTAAGTTATAATAAATAAATTTTACTATTTTGACATAAAATTTCATAAAATTATTTAATAAATCTATTAAATAAATTAGTGAATAATAATAATAAATCATTTTAAATAATAATAAATTAATTTAAAATAAAACTAGTGATTTAAAAATCATTATCAATAATAGTAAATTATTGGAAAATAATATTGATGGTTTAAAATCATAATGAATGATTATTAATTACTTAAAAATAGTATTAATGTTTTTAAAATCATTTTAATTAATAATAAATTGATTAAAATTAATATTAATCATTGAGAAATTATTTTGAGCTTCTAGAAATTATTATAAATAATATTTAAATTATTCAAAATGATATTTAAACTCTTAAGCAAAGTTTATAGGCAGAATAATTAGATCAAGCTGTAAAACACCGAATGGACATCAAAAACAACCCATACACTAATAGATTGACTAGATATTAGTTGTGATTATTTCTAATGACTGATATAAACATATTCAGGTTGCGTAGGCAGCTTGAATAGCATAGGATAACTATTCTCCGAGCAGGCAAGTTTTACATATACATTTAATTTTCATACTAAATGTAATTGTTATATTAGTGACATATGAACTTGTTTCAAATGTTATCCATAATAACTGATTTTAAAAAGGGTTATTGCTTATTGTTCAAGCATAACTAACATCGATCTATGACCAGTTATTTACGTAAATGTATTTAATTTGATATCAAATCATAAAATGTGATAAACCAATGTTGCTTGGTATAAATATATACTGATACTATTATGACCGATAGTTATACACTGACCAGGGTTTTATGACCGACATTTATAGTAATGACCGGGGGTTATTTAAAAAGGATGATGTGCATACTCCTAGGATGTCTGGTTGAACAAATCAACTCGGGTTGCTAAGTCTATATGACTGTCAAAAATTCGTAATGTGTGGGGTTTGGCAGATAAACCTCAGTATATATACCTAAAAAAACTTCAGAACTATATGTTCATCTATTTCAGTCATAATGTGAGTATTTACTACACATTGCTTAAACTTGTTGAGCCTTTTAAAGCTCATGTGACACCCCCAAATCCGGTACTTCCATTTTCATAGGATTTGGTGTTCACTGTACAAGCATTATCTATCTATCTACCCATAAATAAATGCAAACCATGCAATAGAAAGAAATAATAATAAAATCTCTCCCCTTATGGGGTTACATCAACTGAATAATAATAAATCCCAGGTTACTCTAACCTTAAAACATCTGTGCGAAAAACATAAACAATAAGTCTTAGTAACATCAATTGTAATTACATCACATAACCACAATAATAAAACATTCTTCATTACTTGCTAAGCTTGCCCTTGCCCTTACTAGTGGAAGGTTCGTCTACTCGTTCGTTCTTAACTGCAATGTTATTATAACGCAAGAGTGAGCACGATTGCCCATAAGTATAATAATATAACAATGAATAATAACATGCGAGAGAAATAATAACTTCGGATATAAAAGATCAACTTTTGAATCAAGAATGAATAACAAGAATCTAAAGAATTTCTGAGGGTCATAAGACCTTGAACTATGTCCTAGGTTGTCAAGTGTTTTTACTTGAAACCTTTAACAGTCATAAGACTGTGGACTCTTCTTCTTGTACTTAGGGGGATCGACCCTTAGTACCATATTGTGCACAATATCTTAACGCTAAACCGTAAATAATCCCCTATAAAAGGTTGTTCATCTCAGTTTGACATTCGAGTCCGCACCAAAGGAAGTTTGGTTTGGATAATTCATCAAGGGTTCTGAAATTTAGAACGCTCATCAACTATGGACTAGTCGAATCAAATAAGGGTTCACTAGTCTAACAAGGTTTAACAATAACTGATAATTTAACTTGGATAAAATCTCAAAAGTATACGATAGGATAATTATTGTATAGCAACATCATGCTTGAAGGATTAAGAAGCTTTAATATACGAAACAGACTTAATCAATAATAATGAGAACTTGCTTGATATCAAAAGATTAATTAATCAATTTATATAACAATAACAAGTAGGGTTAGGAAACTTGCTCAATGAAAGTTTAGGGTAAGAAACTTGCCTCGTGCGTAGATTACACGTTAATAAAAATCGTTCTTTGATATCAACTGTGACGCCCCCAAAATAGGTATACATCACCCATTCTGAGTCGCCAATAACATGGTACAGAAATAACTACAACTTTATTGTTACAATATATAAACTATGAGTTTAAATACAGATATTGCCATCTAGACAATATCCACATACAAATAAATCCTCATCATAATTATTGATACATTATTTTACAAAATGGTGAGGACTACTAAACAACTCTCTAAAACCATCATTCCATACCCCAGACTGTACTCGCTACATTCTCGCCTCCCGAGAAGAAAAATGGAACAAAAGGAAAAGGGTGAGCTCAACTAGCCCAGGTGAAGAATATTATGACTAAGATAATACGAGAACAAATTATCGTTAGTCTTCAACAGGAAAAATCTAATATAATACAATAGACAACAAGTTTTAAATCAATACTCATAAATGGAAAATATTAATTCATAGAAGAGTTACGTAGAGGATGAAATCTACTAATATCTATGAATTTAACAGTCCATCATTAATATTTTTATCCCTGTAACATCAATCAATGCACCTCTTGAATCATATATTCATCCTTGCACTACAGGCCAAAGATATTCATCAATTGGTCATGTTCATCTAAACACCAGTTCATCTTTACACTACGGGCCAAAGATATTCATCAGAAATCATTCATCTTTGCACTATAGGCCAAAGATATTCAATAATATCATCATTTAAGACTGAGGATGATGAAAAATATTTTTTTTTTAAAGAAACGAATCCAGTGAAACAAAATGACAAGGATTAAGGATTAAGGATTCGTACTTTGTTTTATCTACGTCCAAAAATACCTCAAAAATAATCATAGTGGTGTAAAATTCAAGAATGATCAAAACATGGATACAATCAAAACTAGTATCCACAATAGATATTTTGGACGAAAAGGAAAATTTTCATTTTTTGATGAATAGTGCCGTATTCGTGAATAGTACCGTATACGTGAATAGTGTCGTATACGTAAATAGTAACTCCGACACCAAAAGTTCTAAATTTGATAAAAACTTCAGATCAATATTTCAGCATAATGATATTGAAGAAATAATATCATTACGGAAAAAAAAATATCCCTTACCTCGAAAGACAAGATTTAACCGAATCTTGGATATAGGCTATAACTTGAACTTTCACCATATAGCAATACTCAAAGTATACTCAAAATACTCACAAGAATACGCTTCGATAATATAGAGAGAAAACTTCGATTTCGGTGTGATTTTCAATTCTAACCTAAGCACCTATTTATAGGAAATTGCTTAGAACACCAAAGCGTAAAATTTAATATAATAATATATTTATAAAAAAATTTCACGCCATCCTTTGGGAATCAAATCACCACCTAGCATGTGATTAATGAGGGCTCACAACATATAAAAAACGTTTTTGTTATTTTAAACAATTAAAACTTCCAAAATCAATTATTTCAAACTCAGGAACTTCAATAATTCACAATAAATAGCCCTTTTGTCAAAAAATTCGAATCTCGCAAATTTTTATAGGAAATTCAATTCTCTACAACTTTGAAAAAGAAAGTTTTTTCAAATTCAAAGTAAATTGGCCCGAAATCCAAAGGGCGATTTTACAAGCTATAATCAAATTTCGGTCAATAAATGGGGTCCAATTGACATGTTTAACATGTTTTAAACATTTATTGCAACAAAAATACTCTTCCTCCTCAGATACTCATATATCCCACATTCGTTGTAAAAATATCACCATTATTATATTATTAAAATATAATAATATATATATATTTAAATGAATTATTTTATCGTAGAAAAGATAAAATTTCAATTTTCAACAATTGTCACATTAAAATTTTCTCCTCTATATCCACATAAAATCAATATTTTTCTCATCATATGAATCAATAATTCACAAATAATATTACGTAATCACAATATTGACAACCAGCAGTTCCCGGGAAAATGGGGCTTTCAGATAAGAATTTCTCCTTCTTGGGCGCGCAATTAGGTGACCAAACCTCTCCTTAGATGTAACTTTCTAGACATTGCCAATAATGTTATCTAATAATATTATTCAGATAATATGAATTATTTTTCGATAATGAAAAAATTGTGTAATGACAATTATTGAAACAACAAACAATATAAAATATCAACACAACAATTATTGAACCAATAAAATATCGAAGCAAGAATTACTATAACCATTATTGAGTAGTGCCTTCTTACGTAAGAGTCAATAATTGGTGCAACTGTGTTTTAACCACCGGGTATTCCAACAGTGTAAAAGGTAACAATTATTACGTTATTTTTAAACAACTTATATTTGTCGCTTTCTTTCTCCAATCGCTTTCGTTATGGGGCCACACATGGTCAATGCCGTCGCATTTAATATTCCTCGACAAGCATTTAATATTCCACGACCAAACGAATATTCCCGGACAACAATGAATATTTTATAACCACTTGCTTATTTTGAAATATTTGCGTATTTTACCCATAACTATCCACATTAATCACATCAATCCTTACTATTTCAAAATAATAATTAGAGAAAATTAAATTTTATTTATTAATTATTTGGGGTCTTACATAGATCCTACATATCATTCATGTTCACAATAGCAATCAATTATCACGTACTAAACATCATAAATTATTCTTTGTCTAATCTCGACTTCATGACTATAATTAGTCAAATTATCGTACTCGTTTTCCATAATATAATCAACGATTCAATTAACATCTAGATGTCTTCTTGACTTGATAAAAATTTTTTTAATATCTCCTCATATGTCTAATAAATTTTCATATTCATTAGACTAGGTTACAAATACATTTCTCTACTTGAACATAAAAAAAATTGCATTTCTAGACAAGCATCAGAGAAGTATGAGTGTATTTCACCTTGTAGTTCATTCTCTATTGCACTGCTTGGCCCTGACGTACATACTGGGCAAGGTGTCATTTGTAATCGTATGCGGGTAATAAGCTTTAATTTGGTACAAGGGCATGGGTGAAAGCAATAATCAATTGCAATTGCGTGAAAATTGCGTAACATGGCCAAAACACCCAATTAACGTATTTTTGCACGAATTTTGACATACCCAAACATTGTAATGCATAAATAATTAATACTCAACCCTTCTAGCATGTTTTTAACAAGTTTAAACACATAATTTTCAGAAATCAAACATGAAATTTTACTGTTCTTGATGTTCTTGAAGTTCTTGAACAAAAACATGGATTTTAATGCTACAGATTCGTTATAAAGCCAAATCCAACCATTCAAATTTCCTTTTGTTCATTTTAACATGCATAATCATGTCAATGTGTGAATTTTGCAAAATAAATTATATTTGACATATAAAAATCACGTATAAGGCCATATGGCCATATCACGTACTCTGTAAATTTTTAAAATAACAAGCCATAAACATACGTTGTAATCTTATGAAATTAATGATATGGAAACACATAATATATATATATATATATAATATGCCATATAACTCGAATTATTACATATATTCACATAACGACAGGATTTCCCAATTACAGAGAATTACAGAAGTATGAAAGCCATATCATAAAAACTTTAAAAAACGTAAATATATAAATTGGGTTGAAGAGATTACCCAAGCGTAGATTACTAGAAAGTGAATTTCCCAACAAAACTCTGAACTCTCAACTCTCTCTTTGTATCTCTCTCTGTGAATGCTTTCTGGACTTAGAAAAATAACAAGAAAGGAGAAGACGTCTTATAATAAAGGTGAAGAACTGACGCGCATTAGTGGTCAGTTACCCAGTCATGAGTTAACTGCCCATAACCTCCCTTAGTGCCATGTTTGGCTAGCAAGAAACCATAATAAAGTCTTATAATATAGTTTTAAATAATGTCACACTCCTTCATAAAATAAAACCAATATCTTATTTAATTTATTTTAAATAAGATATAATAATTTCTCATTAATTCACATAGTCACATAATTAAATTTCTCATTGATTAATAATATCAAATTATTAAATCTCTAATTAATAATTAAATTAATTAAAATAAACAATAGGCTTATTAAATATTTCTTTTAATTCAATAAGCTCACATAATCACATACTTCGAATAATAAAATTCTCCACATTAATTTAATAAATATAACACATATAATTAAATTAATCTATCAAAACTTCATCAATTAATTAATTAATCTAATAATTAATTCATCGAAAAATATTTATTCAATCAAATAAATATTCAAAATTAATTTACAAAATCTCGGTTGTCACATCTTTCTCCTCTTAAAAGGATTCTGTCCTCAGAATCATAATTAAAACAATTCGTCCCGTTACATTCTCCCCCCCTTACAAAGATTTTGTCTCCAGAATCGCATATAATAATCTAAGTAAATAAATGAGGATAATTCTTCATCATATTCTCTTCGAGTTCCCACGTAGCTTCTTCAGCGTTGTGGTTCCTCCAAATTACCTTAACAGAAGGTATTACTTTATTTCTTAGAACTTGTTCTTTTCGGTCGACAATTTGAACAACAATCTCTTCGTAAGACAAGTCTTTATCGAAATGTAGGGGTTCATATTCAATCACGTGCTTGTAATCAGGTTTGTAGGGGCGTAGGACTGAGACATGGAAAATGTTGTGGACATTCTCTAGAGATGGAGGTAAGGCTACCTCATAAGCAACTTCTCCAACCCTTCTCAGAACTTCAAAGGGTCCAATGAATCTTGGGCTTAGTTTCCCTTTCTTTCCGAACCTGATCTTTCTCTTCTAAGCAGAGACCTTTAAGAACACATAACTACCTGGTTCGAACTCAACATTCATATGTTGTGGATCGGCGTATTTTTTCTGTATGTGTTGGGCTGCTATCAATCTCGCTCGGATCACTTTGACTATTTCTGCTGTTTGTTGTACCAATTCCGGGCCTAGTAGTTGTCTTTCGCCAACTTCATCCCAATATAATGGAGTTCTGCACTTTCTGCCGTATAACGCTTCATAGGGTGGCATGCCAATACTAGAGTGGTATCTGTTGTTGTAGCCGAACTCTACTAGCGGTAAATGATCATCCCAATTTCCTTTAAAATCCATTATACAAGCTCTTAACATATCTTCCAATATCTGAATTATTCTTTTACTCTGTCCATCTGTCTGAGGGTGATATGTCGTACTCATTCGCAACTGTGTACCCATGCATTCCTGTAGACGTTTCCAGAAGTTCGACGTAAAACGCGGATCTCTATCAGAAACAATTGACATTTAACTCCGTGCCTTGAAACAATCTCTTTCACATATAACCTTGCCAACTGATCTAGGTTGAATCTGATTTTGATCGGAAGGAAGTGTGCGGATTTCATCAATCGGTCAACAATAACCTATACTGCGTCGTAGCCTTTCTGGGTCGTCGGTAGGCCAACCACAAAATCCATCGTAATATGTTCCCATTTCCATCCTCGAATCTCTAAAGGTTGTAGCAACCCACTCGACCTCCGATGTTCGCTTTAACTTTTCGACATGTTAGCCAGGCACTTGGCAACACACTCTGCAACCTCTCGCGTTTCAAATTTGGCCACCAAAAGTGTTGTCAAGATCTTGGTACATCTTAGTGCTACCGTGGTGAATCGAATATCTTGAGTTGTGAGCTTCGGCTCAAAATTTCTTCCTTAATCTCTCACATCTTGGCGGTACCAAATTTCGCTCTCAAATCTTAGTAGTCCCTCACTGTCTATTTTGAATCTCGGTTCAGTTCCTTCAGATATCTTCTTCTTCACTTTCTCACATTCTTCGTCCTGAAGTTGAGCCTCCTTAACTTTATCCAAGAAGATTGCATTACTTGCATCCGGAATGACTTTTCTCGTCAATTTCCGTAGGATACTTTACTTCCAATTCCAGCTTTTCCATTGCTAAAATTAGCTCCTCCTGAGCGGTCAACATCATCAATTTCTCCCGACCTTTTCTACTTAGGGTGTCGGCCACCACATTTGACTTACCTGGATGGTATAGAATCTCACAATCGTAGTCCTTAATTAACTCCAACCACCTTCTTTGACGCATGTTCAAGTCTTTTTGTGTAAAAATATATTTCAGACTCTTGTGGTCTATATATATTCACACTTCTCCCCACAGAGATAGTGCCTCAAAATTTTTAAAGCAAAACCATCATGACTAACTCCAAGTCATGGCCTGATACCTTCTCATAATCTTTCGGTTGTCGTGGACGCGTGACGTTAATGACTCTCACTGCTCGCATAAGCACTGACCCAAGTCCTTTGTGCGACGATCACTATATACCAAAAAATTTCCGTGTCATCCGGAAGAGATAACACAGTCTTTGAACTCAACCTCTTCTTTAATTCCTAAAACTTTCTCACACTTTCTCCGTCCAAACGAATTTCATGATTTCCTAGTCAAATTCATCAATGAGTTGCGATCTTGGAAAAATCCTGAATGAATCTTCTATAATAACCTGCCAATCCAAGAAAACTTCTTACTTCGACGGCGTCTTCGGCTGATCCCAGTTAATCACAGCTTCGACTTTGGAGGGATCCCCCAAAATTCCGTCTTTATCAATCACATGTCCAAGTAATTGTACTATTTCAATCCGGAATTCACATTTTGAAAACTTAGCATACAACTTCTCTCTTCTCAATGTCTCTAATGTCAACCTCAAATGCTCTTCGTGTTTTTCTTTGGTTTTTGAATATACCAAAATGTCATCTATAAATACCACTATGAATTTGTCCAAAAACGGCTTGAACACTCTATTCATTAAGCCCATAAATGTTGCAGGAGCATTCGTTAGACCAAATGACATTACTAGAAATTCGTAGTGACCATATCGTGTTCTAAACGTTGTCTTCGGTACATCCTCTGGTCGCACCTTCAGTTGATGATAACCACTTCTCAAATATATCTTCGAAAAGTATCTTGCTCCCTTTAACTGATCGAACAAGTCGTCGATTCGTGGTAATGGATACCTATTCTTAATCGTGACCTTATTCAGTTCTCTGTAGTCTATGCAGAGTCGCATTGTTCCATCCTTCTTCTTCACAAATAACACCGGCGCTCCCCACGGTGATACGCTTGGTTGAATATACTTCTTGTCCAGTAATTCTTGTAATTGAACCATCAATTCTTTCATCCGCATTCGGTGCCATTGAGACGGTGCCTTCGATATTGGGGCCGTTCTCGAGCCAAATCGATCACAAATTCAATCGCTACATTCTGGAGGAAGTCCCGACAAATCATCCGAAAATACATCTGCGAAATCTCTCACTACCAGAATCTCATCTATTTTCGGATTCTCTTTATGACTATCAACTATGTAAGCTAGATATCCTACACAGCATTGCCTTAATAATCTTCCGGCTCAGATTATCGCCGACAACTCGCTTATCTAGGCGACTTGCTACATTAAAAACACAACCTTTCGATTTTGAGTCATAAGGTTAATACACTTCTTCCGGGCAAATCAATTCGCGCCCATAATTGGATAACCAATCCATACCCAAAATAACATCAAATTCTCCAAGTCAAATAGGAATAAGATCTACGTTCATGATATTACCCTTAATATCTACTCTACAGTTCTTATGCACATACATAACATGGATAATTTCTCTATTCATAATTTCTATGTTCATTGGGTATTCTAACTCGTCCTTAAACAATTCTAAGTGCTTAGCGAAGTCATCGGATATAAATGAGCAAGTAGCACCCGAATCAAATAACACATAAGCATTAACTTTATTGATCGGAATGATACGACACCACATCGCGAGACCTGCATCGTCTGCCCCGCCTTTGTCATGTTGAACGCCGGTTGTTGGTCTATTAGTTGCGGTTGGTCCTGCAATGGTTAGAGTGCTTCCACCAAGATTTCTCTATTTCCTCCCTGAACTCGTCCCTCCCGATCCCTTCTTAGGACAATCTCTTGCAAGATGGTCCTTTGATCCACATGTGAAGCATGCACCTTCTTTGGGTTGAGACGGTTTGATGCTATGTGACCTTCCCGACCACAATCAGAGCACACTCGCTTCCCCTTCGCATAAACTCCCAAATACGTTTTTTCGCGGGTCAGTACGCGGTTCAATCTTCTTCTTCCGCCTCCTGCTGACTTCTAAAGCCGATTTAATTATCGGACCACTTCCTCTTCCGACTGCGGATTACCCCAGTGCTACTCCCACCGGTCTTTGTTATTACCTTCCTTCTCACTCTTCTTCTTCTTCTGCTCCTGATTATACTTAGTTACTGCATCGCTTCTACCCTCGATGAGTATGGCCTTCTCTAACACTCCCGCAAAAGTGTTCAATTGGAACATTGACACTTTACTATACAACCAGGGCTTCAGTCCCTTCTCAAATTGTCTTGCCTTCCTCTCATCAGTGTGCACTTGGTAGGTGGCGAACCTAGCCAACTCGTTAAACCTTGCCGCGTAATCAGCTACTGACATACTTACCTGCTTCAATTCTAGAAACTGGACTTCCATCTGATTTTGTGAACTTGCCGGAAAGTACATCTCGAAGAACATTTCTTTGAATCTTTCCCAGGATATAACGCCTTCACCTCCCCTTACCTTGTTTGCCTGCCACCAATAGCTGGCTTCGGACTTCAGCATAAACGTTGCATAAGCAGTCTTCTGATCTTCCCTTACCCTAGCAACATCAAACACCTTCTCCATCTCCATTACCCACGTTTGAGCTTCAATTGGGTTTATGGAACCCTTAAACTCTGGCGGTCCCACCGCCTTGAAGTCCTTAAACGAAGTATTTGGTGGAGCTTGAGGTTGATTATTAAGTGCTCCAGCTAAAAGGTTTACCAATTGCTGAACGGGGTTAGCATTGGCATCGTTGTTATTGTTTGTTGACCGTTCCTGGGCTTGTTGACGATTTTGTCTTCTAGGCGGCATATTTCTGTTAAGAATATACGCTTATTAGATCTTTATTCAATCTCTAAAACATTTAAGACTTAACTAAACATTTAATCATAACTCACTTAACACATTACTTCAAATAAACTTTGACATTTCATTTAATTCAAAAGTCTTTACATCATAAGATAGCATCACTGCTATTTACATCAACTATCCCAAGATAAGAATCTACAGGATTAAAAACATCACAATATTCCTTTATTCATGAATATATCAGAATTTACATCATTAACTATCAAATAGTTTTCACATATTTAAACTAATACTATCACCGCATCATTAAGTATTTGGATAGCCTTGCTACGTTCCTCCTCCATGATGCGGCACATCGTTCTGCGATCAAGCATATATGATAGTAGATCCTCAAACTGGATTGGATACTTCCTAACTCGCTCTTGGACCGAATCCATTGCATTTTGTAGTGTAGAGTACGTCTTCTCAAGTCTAGCCTTCTTTGCACGGCGATCATCTTCCATCGACGATCAAGATGACGTGACTCTCATGCAAAATTCTCCTCCTCGCTATGGCAAGCCTCTCCGAGGTCTCCTTCAGATCCTTCTTTAACTTCTATTTCTCGCGGACTTATCCTCATTCCGACCCTTCTCGTGAACTAGATCCCACTCCACGTTTCCTAAATGTGTGTGAAGAGTCACAATCTCTCTATCCTTACGCTCCATAGTAATCATTGACCACCCGCCTTCGGTCAGATCCAAGCAAGATCCTGCAACTCTCACGTTACGATCATAGAAAAGCGCCATACATCTCGCATCAATGGAGTTCGGTGGGAACTCCTCTTCTTCTCTTCTTCTTCCTCTTCCTCGGGATCCTCCTCCGAATGAGTCTCTGCTCATGCTCCCCGACCAACGACGTTGATCAAGCGGAGATGGCTCTCTCTCAGATCACCGCCCCGACGACATGAATGTCTCGTGGCTCCTACTCTATAGGTAATCGGGGTTCCTCCTCCCCAGCTCGACTAGCTCCTCCAACATCCGACATCCTGACAACAAAATTTTAAGATTTAGTTACTAATATGTGCTAGCGAACAAATAGATTAACACATAAGCACATAAAGTCTTTTATTATCTTTAATGAATTTAGAAATTCATTTCTTAGAACTCGATAAGAGTTTACCACTACTATGTCCTCGATCTTCTACAAGGCTACTACCTAAGGTTGTTCCCCCACCTAAGGTTCATAACCTACAGCTTTGATACCAACCTGTGACACCCCTAAATCCGGTACTTCCATTTCCACAGGATTTGGTGTTCACTGTACAAGCCTCATCTATCTATCTACCCATAAATAAATGCAAACCATGCAATAGAAAGAAATAATAATAAAATCTCTCCCCTTATGGGGTTACATCAACTGAATAATAATAAATCCCAGGTTACTCTAACCTTAAAACATATGTGCGGAAAACATAAACAATAAGTCTTAGTAACATCAATTCTAATTACATCACATAAAAACAATAATAAAACATTCTTCATTACTTGCTAAGCTTGCCCTTGCCCCTACTAGTGGAAGGTTCGTCTGCTCGTTCGTTCTTAACTGCAATGTTATTATTACGCAAGAGTGAGCACGATTGCCCACAAGTATAACAATATAACAATGAATAATAACATGCGAGAGAAATAATAACTTCGGATATAAAAGCTCAACTTTTGAATCAAGAATGAATAACAAGATTGGCGCTGCGGCGCCACCTTTCTCTACTTGAACATAAAAAAAAATTGCATTTCGGACAACTGCAGAGAGCGGCGTCATACTGGGCAAGGCGTACGGGCACTTCGACGCTGGTAATAAGCTCGCAACAACATGTACATGCCAATAAGAGATACTAAACTGTAATTCATGAAAAATTGCAGAACATGGCCAAACCACCCAATTAACATATTTTTGCACGAATTTTGACATACCCAAACATTGTAATGCATAAATAATTAATACTCAACCCTTCTAGCATGTTTTTAACAAGTTTAAACACATAATTTTCCGAAATCAAACATTAAATTTTACTGTTCTTGATGTTCTTGAAGTTCTTGAACAAAAAACATGGATTTTAATGCTACGGATTCGTTATAAAGCCAAATCCAACCATTCAAATTTCCTTTTGTTTATTTTAACATGCATAATCATATCAATGTGTGAATTTTGCAAAATAAATTATATTTGACATATAAAAATCACGTATAAGGCCATATGTCCATATCACGTACTCTATAAATTTTTGAAATAACAAGCCATAAACATACGTAGTAATCTTATGAAATTAATGATATGGAAACACATAATATATATATAAAATATGCCATACAACTCGAATTATTACATATATTCACATAACGACAGGATTTCCCAATTACAGAGAATTACATAAGAATGAAAGCCATATCATACACTTTAAAAGACGTAAATATATAAATTGGGTTGAAGAGATTACCCAAGCGTAGATTACTAGAAAGTGAATTTCCCAACAAAACTCTGAACTCTCAACTCTCTCTTTGTATTTCACTTTGTGAATGCTTTCTGGACTTAGAAAAATAACAAGAAAGGAGAAGACGTCTTATAATAAAGGCGAAGAACTGAAGCGTATTGGTGGTCAGTTACCCAGTCATGGGTTAACTGCCCATAACCTCCCTTAGTGCCATGTTTGGCTAGCAAGAAACCATTTAATTTAATAAAGTCTTATAATATAGTTTTAAATAATGTCACACTCCTTCATAAAATAAAACCAATATCTTATTTAATTTATTTTAAATAAAATATAATAATTTCTCATTAATTCACATAGTCACATAATTAAATTTCTCATTGATTAATAATATCAAATTATTAAATCTCTAACTAATAATTAAATTAATTAAAATAACAATAGGCTTATTAAATATTTCTTTTAATTCAATAAGCTCACATAATCACATACTTCGAATAATAAAAATTCTCCATATTAATTTAATAAATATAACACATATAATTAAATTAATCTATCACAACTTCATCAATTAATTAATTAATCTAATAATTAATTCATCAAAAAATATTTATTCAATCAAATAAATATTCAAAATTAATTTACAAAATCTCGGTTGTCACAGCTCATCCCTTGCAAATATTATTTTCCTTTGTAGCTGTGACTGACATCCTTGGAAGTTCAAGTGTGCACTCTTGTGGATAGAAAAGATTGTAATATTTTAAGTTATTTCTGTCAGACATAAATGTAATAATTTAAATTTGGGTTCATGTATTAAATTTTTAGTTATATAAATTGTTTAGTTTTCACCTTTTTGAAGAAAAGTTAGAAATCAAGTACAGTATTAATATGAACTATTTATCTGAATAAGGGTATTCAGTGATCGAGTGAGTTCTTTAAGCACTGAGGTGGTGACCCTCGGTTCCAAGAACAATTTTTCATTGGTACTATGAATGTCAAATGGATAGGATTTATTGATACGAAGGAAATATCTGCAAGATTATAAATCTGTACATCTAAGTGATAGTATTCATCATGATAATTGTTCTGACGAGAACAACTATCTGTTATGAATACTATGAATCTTGGATTAATAGAGATTATTATCTTATAGAATATTTACATGAGCACTAAATCAGCTACAAGAAGTGTAGGGAATTTGGGGGCGTCACAATGAAAGATCGAAAATGGATTGATTCTGAGTTAAAACGACTAAGATATGAGATCGCAAAGTAGACATCAGGATTTTAGTTTAAAAATTAATTTTTTTTTCAAATGTTATTGTATGGCGACGCAGTGCCAGAAAAGAAAAGGAAACCAGCGCTGCAGTGCCGATCCTGTATTTTGCCCAATGAAGAGATTTTCAAAGTAGAATGTAAATGAAATAATATGGAATACAAATGATGATAAATGTTAATCGAATCATAACATCTTAATAAGGGTATTATAACCTTAACCCAATGATTGAAAGTTAAAAATGAAAGAATAAAATGACTGAAACATAAGTTACCGAAACAAAATAATTGTTCCGTATTTGTGAATGATGGTTATGACTACCTTATGCGAGGAGTGTCTTTTATACATAGTTGTAAAGGCGTCGCCTAGGCATCCAGTCGGCAGGAGGCACCCAAGGCGACCGGGCGACTTGGTCTTGGGTTGAAAGTCGAGCGCCTAGCCAAGGCAGTCATTGCCATGGACGACTCGGCATCAACTTTGATGACTTTTTGGAAAATCGAGCGACTTGGCTACTCCAGATCGACCAAAATGTCAACTGGGTTAAAAAAAGGAAAATGACATTGCATTACAGTAGAACTAGTCGTAGTCGAACTCAAAGTCGATTTGCATAATCGCATCACAGTAAAACTTAGAAGAAGATCAAGACTGTGAAAGCGACTGAGACTCCGAGAGAGAGACTGTGAGAGCGAGTCTTTCGGACACGGTGATGCTGCTTGCGACTCGATCGACAGCTATTTCATCGTCTTCTTCTTTTTTTCTCCTTTACTCCTTGGATGCTTGCTCTACTCCTTGTACATACTGCTGGTTGCTTTTTTTTGTTCCCCTTATCCTTATCTTTTCTTCTGCTAACTGTTTGTTATATATATATATATATACACACACACACACACACTTATCCTTTATGTTAACTGATGGTTATATATATATATATATATATATATAAAATTATATAAATATAATTATATAATTATTATATTTATAATTATAATTATAAATTATAAATTATAATAATAAATATAAACTATTTTAAATATTATTGTTAGTTCCTAGAGACACAATAGTTATCTTGAAGGGGGGTTGTGACACCCCCAAATCCGGGTACTCCATTCCTATAGGATTTGGTACTCACTATCCAAAACCATTACATCTAACTACCCATAACAAAGGATAAAGACATAATTTAAATAACTTAAATAATAATCTCGCCCATTAAAGGGTTACATCATTTTAAAACAATCCCAGGTAATCTAACCTTAAACTATTAGATAAGTCTGCAGAATACATCACATAAATAAATTAAGTCTTATAACATAACTCATTCAAATAAATCCACATAAATCTTCTTGGACATCTTAAACTTTCCTTTGCTGGAAGATGGCTCATCGACCTTCTCAACTTTAGCTGTAGTGTTAATTGCAAGAGTGAGCAAACAATTGCTCACTGATATAGAGAGTAATAATAATAACAACATGAGGATGAACAATGAATGTTGAATAATGGTGAACTTGTTCTATGAATCAAAAATATAAAACAAGCTCGAATTTAATATTTGTGGGTCTTAAGACCACGGACTATGTCCCCGGTATTTAGGTATTATTACCCCAACCTTAACAGTCATTTAGACTATACAGACCCTTCTTTACGTACTTAGGGGGATCAGCCCTTTGTACCATGTATTGTGCACAAATATCTAAACATTACACGTACATTATCCCCTATATTAGGGTTGTTCATCTCAGTTTAACTTTAGGATTTCTGCACTATAGAAGGTTTAGTTTGGAACTAGCTTATTCTAGAATTTAGAACACTACTCAATTATAGATTAGTTCAATAAATAAGAGTTTGCTTACTACTTGAACGTTCAATACAATAATATAAAATTGAACAAGGTTATTTGAATCAGAGATCGAATAACAACAATATACAATTGTGTAGACATGGTATACATGCAAAGTACTATATTCAAAAGAGTTAGAACAATCTCATTTGAATCAATATACTAGAACAATATATGCTTTGAATAACAATAACAAGTCTTAGGAAAGTGAAACTTGCTCGATGTAACGGATTAGATTACAAGAGCTTGTACAATCATACACAATATAGATTAGGCTTGCTCAGCTTTAACATAGAATTTAGGAACTTGTACAATGATAATTTAGGAATAGAAATCTTGCTTGACATAAAAGATAACGTCGCTATGAAACTTGCATTCGTTATAAAGAGAATGAAGTTAGGGAACTTGCCTCGTATGTAAGCTACACAAGTATAATAATGTTTGCCAATTACCCTACACATACCATTGAAATCACAATAATAATTAGTTGTATTAATATTAGCTTTATGGGTTTAACCCACCATTTAAGTTATAACCTTAACTTAATATCTAATCATATTGGTTAACCACCCCTACGAATCCGAAATCTCACTATAGTCTAACATAATCTTTATCATTCATCTTTAACTCTTGTAACATCACCTTTGTTCATTACATAACTTATTCAAGTGATAATTTAAAATCTCCATATTTTGGTATTTCATTATATTACAATCTGTTATAATGTCTTATGTTATGATTCAACATGTTTATCATGCATGCTAACTAGATTAGGTCCTTGTTTGATAACCCACAAATAACCAAAACTCATCGCTTTAGGTTCATAGTACTACAAGCTGCTACGCGCCCAAGCTCTTAGCACTCAAGTGGTTGCTTATTGATGGTTTCGACTTCAAAAAGTCAGACACGTATGTAAACTCAGGTTAGTTAGATCTGTTTCACAGTACACTCTAATTATTCCCAATTTCAAAGAAATTCTCAAATTCTAACAACTAAAACTTTGTAATAATCACCAATAAGCATGAAATTCACAATTCTAACAACATAACATTATTTTCAGTTAACTTTTAAGGATCAAAACCCCCAGTTTTCCAATTTCTTCACTTTCAACACTTTTAGCGAATTTGATTACCAAAACTTCATTTTTTAACCAATTGACACGATTCAAATTAAATCGTTTTCGTTTCTTGATGTACTAACACAATCTAACATCAATTTGCAGATTATACCAAATATTGGACATCAAATTTTATACTTACTTAAGCTATTTTTCATATATGTAACACTGTTATTTCAATTTCTTCCTACAATTCAACTTCACGTATTTAGTTACCAACAATTATGTGTGTGTGTATATATATATATGATAATAATAGACTATATCATCATGCATACATGTATATACCCCAGTCTAACCTGCCTATCAATTTACAGTAGTTAATCACTAAGAAATCAAAACATGGAAATTAGGAGAAAGTATACCGTTAACCCTTTGATTGTATGCTAGAAAAAGATGGTGACAATTTCCCCTTCCTCTTGACAAAAATCACAGAGAATTTCTCTCTTCCTCGCAAACCCTCTGTTCTTTAGCCTTTAAAAATTATGTGCATAACATATAAACTAACTCCCACGTACATCAGGTAAGAACCAAAAAGTTCACGTCAGTTAAATTAGGCCAAAGACCACATAAGGCCTTGTTTGGCTAACCACTATTCCCCTCTTTAAATTTATTTTAATAATATTTATATTATATGATTTCATGTGTCACACTTTTAATTTAATTAATTTAAATAACTTACAACTATAATAATTATAATTTTTATTATAATTGCACTTAAGATTAATAAATTATTATACATCTAATTTAATTATTAAATTAGACCAAAACATTACTTGATTTAATTTAATTATTTTCTTAAATATTAAACAATTCATTAAATTTAATTATTTCATTAAATTAAATCTTTAGATAATAAAATTACCATTAACCAATTTAATTATTAAATTCTTGCATCACAATTCTATTAATTATTTATTTTTCTCAATAAATAAATTATTTAAAATATTGATTTAATTCAATAAATATTTAAATTAATTATAAATTTCTCGATCGTTATAGGGGTGTTGAATAGATATTTTAAAAAACTTTTTCATTTCAAAATACTTGTCACATTTGTTAATAAATTAACCACAGCGGAATATATGATTTGTTTGTTCCCCTTTAAGATAAATCAAGTTTATATGTGATAAGCAGTTATGACCGATATAGCAGTTATAGCAGGTATATAAGAAACACAGTGATTTTTAAGTGGTTTAGAGCACTAAAGGCTCCTAGTCCACTCTTTTATTTCTCGAGTACGAAATCCACTAAAGATAACTTTACAATCTTTGATCACTCAGATTCCTTCAAGACCAACAGTCTTGGAACTTCTTAGTTCACTTAGAACTCTTCAAGTCCAGCAGACTTGGAATACACTTGATGAGAGTTGAGTTCTTGGGTTGTGCTACTCGGTTGCAGTTAAGCATACGTTCGAAAGAACCGAGTAGTAGAGCAAGATTTTCTTTCTGGATCGTAGAGTTGAGCTTTGAGTATTCTTTAGCTTTTGTTGTGAACTTGCTTTCCTGTAGTATCTATGTCTGATTTCCTTATAAAGGAGTTTTGAAATGTGTCCGTTTGAAGGTATACATTGTAGCATTTAATGCATCAGACATTTCTGAGCACCGATGTTGACTTCCTGGAACTTTGTTGTTCAGCCGTCTGACCCACTGACACAGCAGACTGCTATCTCACCTAACACCTGAAAATGTATTTTTAGCAAGCATGCAGTCTTTTTCGTAGCTTCTTCAATACGCTTCTTCAATATATACTAAGGATGAATGTTGAATCATTGGGATTCCCGAAAGTCTCAACGTCTATAATCCATTCTTCATTTGTTGTATTTTATCCTTCAGCAAATGTGATAACCCGAGATTTCGAATAATCCAAATTTCACGAATAATTTTATTTTATTTTATTTTATTTTGAATGTTAATATTGTACTGTGTATCTATGATACGAGTATCGAGCAGTAGTCAATTTGTGTATTGACTGAGAAATTAGAGTAGAGTTGTGCTTAACGGAGAATAGAAACCCTAATCCTAAGTCCGGATAGGGATTAGATTGAAAATATAATTGAAACAATTATACTGATGAATACGTGTTTGTACTGTATAGAATGTTAATCAATGATTGGTCGGGTAGGGTACAATATTGGTAAAACTTAATAAGGGATTAGAAACTCTAATCCCAAGATTTGAAACCCTAATGCGTAGTTTAGAACCCTAATTGAAAGTTGAAAAACCCTAATTTTTAATTCGGGAATCCTAAACCCTAATTAGGAAACCTTAATCCTAATTAGTAAGCTCTAAAGTGATTAGTATACTTTAATGTGATTAGTTACCTTTAATATATTTAGGGAACACTAATTATATTTTTGAAAATCTTAATTTTCTATTTTAAAGATCCTAATTTAGAAAATCCTAGAAGCTAAAGTTGTAAAACTAGGGTTAGAGCCTTAGGGTTAAACCCTAAGGGTTTGGTAAATTTCATGTATGCCATTAAAATTTCATGTACAAAGTCCAAAATACCCCTTTACTTAGATATTAAGTTAGAAGATTTGCAAGATCTAGTGAGTCATCACTTAAGATTATCCCATGTTCTAGAAATCAGCCCAAATCTAATCCATATCTTGCCACCTTGCACACTTGGATTCATTACATCTATGATATAAGAGATCTAGGAGAGAGAAAGTTACATATCAAGCTTATTGGCTATCTAACACCACCCAACTCTCTCTCTCATCCAAAGCTCCGAATTAGTTAAGTGATTCAGTCACTTTTTAACCTCTTAGAACACCTAGATCAGATTTGGAGAGCAAGGATCAAAGATTGTACAGGAGAAGGTAAAACCCAAACTCAACCTAGATCTTGTATGCTAAGAAAATAATTGTGTTTAGGTATATGGTGTTTTTAGTTGATCTATGATGATCCATAACATTAAATGGCTTTAAAATGGTGTTTTTCCAAAACTATCCAAGAACAGATTTTGTGCTCTGACATGCAAATGACAGACGGCTCAGATCTCTGTCTGTTAATGTTTTATTATGTTTTATGTGTTAGATCTATAGTTTGGTATATGGTCTTTCATCTAGAAGTGGAATCACAGTTGTTGGATGTCTATATTTCGTTTTATTCTTGGTCAAACACCGTTGACCGATGTTGACTGGGTGAATTCTGGGGAAACCCAGAATGTTCAAAATCGTGTCTGACAAGAAGTTCTAAGGTCCGGATCTGTTATGTTGTTAATGATTTTATGTTGTTGTTTGGTACATTTTGTAGCTGGTTATGTGTACTATAGATCTGGGTCTTTAGATCTCTTATAACCTCAATTGATCGACCGTGAAAGGTGGTCAAAGTAGACCACCCGAACTTGTTTTGCATTTCTGGAAAAAACCTACAAACACTAAAGCAACTTTTCTGACAACGTTTGACCAAGTTGAATCTGGAGATTTGAATGTTGTTTAACTGATCTGTTGTGATGTAACTGTACCTTGACGCTAGTACTACATATTTGAACCATAAAACCACATGAACCAAGACTAGAACATAGATTAAATGGAGCTTGAATGTGTTAACTCGAAACTGTCTGGGCCCAGAAAAACCTAGATTTGTCCTGACAGCAACTTTGGAGGCTCTCCTTGTTGTGATGTTGTTTGACCAAAGTGTTGGTTGGATATTGTAGTGTTACATTAATACTACAATATCAAAGTTTTAGATAGCCCAGAACATGATCATATTAGATTTTATGAATGGTCAAACGCAGACTTAAAAACATCGTTCGATGTTGTTCTTCAAGCTTCAAGAACACCTAAGACGAGATAGATAATGTATTTATAGGCTATAGCGACTATAATGACAGTTTAATTAGTTTTATTTTCCGATTTTTTTGAAAATGATTAAAATAGAAAATAAATTATAAAATTACCAAAAATAGTTTTAAAAATTATTTTAAATTATGAAAAATAATTTTCGACTATTTGAAATATTTTTCTTTAATATTTATGATTATTTAAATATTAAGGTATTTAATTTATTTAATTAGTGTATTAAATAAATTAGGGAAAAATGATTTAGTATTATGAAAATTATTTTAAATAAGAATAATGTATTTAAAAATATTTTGATTTGTAAAATGTAACTTTTAATATTTTTTTGAGAATTTTCATTAATAAATTTAATATTAATGATATTAGATTTATTTAATAATTAAATTAAATAAATAAGATAAATATGATTTTATTGATTTAAAAATCATTTTAAATGAGAATAAAGTGTTAGAAAATATTTTGAATTATAAACTATAATTTTAATATTTTTAGAGAATTTTTATTAATAATTTAATATTAATAATATTAGATTTATTTAATTAGTATATTAAATAAATGAATTAAAATGATTTTATTGATTTAAAAATCATTTAAAAATGAGAAAAATAATTTAAAAATATTTTAAGTTATAATTAATGACTTTTAATATTTTAATGATAATTTCATTAATATTTGATTATTAATGGTGATGTTTTAAAATAATTTTAATTACTTTAAAAATCATTTAAGTAGAATATAGATGATTTAAAATATTGAAAGTTATTAAAATAACTTTAATATTATGACAAGTATGTTATTAATGTTTTTATATTATTAAATATTAATAATGATGAGATTATTTGATAATTAAATCATTTAAAAATGATTTAGATGTTTGAAAAATTATTATAAATTATAATAATTGTTTATAAATTATTAAAAGCTTCCAAAAATATTATAAATGATATTTGACTTATCTAAAATAATATTGAAGCTTAGAAACCGAGTTTAATTGACTCAAATTGAATCAAATTTGAACAATTATTTATTTAACAATAAACACATCCATTAAATACTTAAATAATTCAATAAATATTTAATATAACAATTACAAATTCTGGAATGTTACAAGATCACCGAGAATGGACCGAAGTCCAACCATACCAAAATAGTTAGACTTGTTATGTGTTTATATAAGTTATAAACACTAATGTGGCTATGTGGTAATGTCTAGGAGAAGTTTGACTGTAGAATACAGTGTTGCGTGTCATAATTGATTGTGCTAATTGTTAAACCGATATTATTGGTTATAGGTCTTTCGAAAATAGATAAGTTTATTGTGTAGCTGTAATCAGCGAAAGAGGCAAGTTCCCTAACTTAACCTTGAGTTATATTCATTCAATTATTATAGTGGTTAATTATTGCTAATTATACCATGTCCAGGGATTTATTGTTGATTATTCGCAGTTAGTGCATGTTTAATAATTCAAAATGAATTACTGATTCAAAATATATACATTCATAGAATAACTGTTGTTGGATATACATATCCGTAGAAGCTAAAATTGACAGTATAGACAATTCCTGTTTATTGTCAAATTATGTTGAGAAATGTCTTAGCCAATTATTCTGGTTAGACGAACATTTGTTAGAACTTGATAGGTTCGAGAAGAGAATTAAATTATTTTTTACAGATTGATGCCAATTATTTCGGCTAGATCGAGAATAAATAGAATTTGAAATCACAATATTTCGTTGTAAAATCAAAATCTTGATTCTAAGACTGAGAAGAACAACCTTTTATATAAAGGGAATATTTTATCGGTTGAGTATTCGGCCTTTACGCGCGATTAAGTATTATGCATAATATAGGGTATACTAAAGCTGATCAATTTATATACTTACAGAGGGGTATGATTTATTCTTTATGGTTATCAGATACACCTGGGTATATCAAAGTATATCTTTGATAGTTACTCGAGAAGAGAAGTTCAAGATCCAATGGATCACTCAGCATAAATCTAGAAAACATTCCATTTTGCTATTTTGTAGAATTAATTCTAGATTAATCGTTTGAATATCGTAGAAACCTTGAGAGCGTTATACTCTTTCATTATCGAATTATTATTGCGTAGAATGTGAGAAGGTTTGATATTGATTTCTATACCTTTATTGTATCTCTTAACTTGCGGAGCAAACTTGTTGCTCACCCTTGCTATAAATAAAACTTTTCAGCTAGGGACAAAGTTGCAGAAGGTGCTGCGAAGAAGAACAAAGGAAAAGCAATAGTTATGAATTAGTTATGATGAACAATATTATTATTATGTTGTATTGTATTGTAAACCCTTTTTGTATATCTAAAGGGGTATGTCTATAATGTTAAGGTTAGTAGACCTGGGACTTATGTATTAACAATCTATGTTAATGAGTTATGTATTCCTATTTATTTTAAAATGGGTAGTTAGATGGTATTATATTATGGATCGTGAACACCAAATTTGGGGGTCAGGTAACCTTGATTTGGGGGTGTTACAGGTTGGTATCAAAGTTGTAGGTTATAAACCTTAAGTGGGGTGGGGAAAACCCTAGGATTATAACCATGAGCGAGACAGAGAATACTCATTTAGAGTACTAAGTGAGGGATTGCTGAAGCGTATCGATAGTGAGATAAGTAGACACATAGTGTGAGGAGTGTGTACCGGTAAAGTACTAATCTAGTTGTTTAAACTGATTGTAGGATGTCGAGAGAAGATAAGATGAGTCTGAGAGATGCGGTAATTTGTCGCTTTTGATGTCGATGGCGAAAGTGCGGTAGAGCGAGTCGATGGAAGAAGTGGAGAAAGATGAACCAATGATCAATCTCTGGAGTGATCATGATGATTATCAAGAGATGTATCTAAGTGGTGATGAGGAGGCGGAGTCTGAAGAAGCTAAGGTGGAGTTGAAGAATAAGATCAAAGTTGGAGAACAAGATCAGCTAACTGTAGAAGTCCAGAAACTCTGGAGTAAGGTATTTCTCTTGGAGGAGTTGTGGAAGACAAAGCGGGCGTTACACGAAATCACTGAAGAACAGAACGAGCTGAAGGCACAGGTGGAGAGGATGAAGATTGAAGGTGGTGGATCATCTAAAGGAACCATCAAGAAAGACAAGAAGAAGAGAAAGAGGGCCAACAACAACGACAACTCTGAAAAGTCAAACCCGAAGAAGAGACAAGCTTGCAGCAAGTGTGGAAGAACGTCTGCTTCAACTATAAGCAGGAAGGACATATTTCTTTGCATTGTCCTAAGCCAAATATGAGGAAGTGTTTCTCATGTGGAAGAACGGGTCACAAATTTAACAAGTGTCCCAACAAGAAGAAGACTGGTGAAGGGAGTGGTTAGTAGACAACTTAGATATATGTAATAGTATCTTTTGGTAGAAGCTTATGATAGTAAGTGTTATAATATTGAGAATGATGTTTAAGCATATGTAAGTATATATGTTTGAATGAATGAAATCTTTATTTTCTATATGAATATAAGATTAAGATTAAGTTGTATGTTCTTAAAACTCATACTTATGGTAAGTTTATGACTCATGATTATATGAAATATTTTGAACCCCTCATCAAATGGATGTGAAAGGGTCCGATTTAGGATAAGTTCATACACTCATATAATTTTGGCAAGTTCTTTGAACTCCTAAGTGTGGTAAGTTTGATGAACGAGGATTAGATATGTGAATTTGGTAAATGGCAACTTTTTGTGTAAAGTTGGAGAAATTATAGCTTCCTATGTAAAGTTGAGTATGTTAATCCTAGAATTATTTTAAAAGGGATAGTAATATGTGTTAAGTATTATATGTACTATGTGTTATTTGAATAAATATGCGATTACATAAGAACTATGTGTTGAATTCTTATTGTGTTAAGAATTTGTATGGAGAAAGAAAATTAATATAAGATTTTTATCAGATCATGCCGCCTAGACGATAGAATCGAAACCAATGAGAAGAGCAGTCTGTGAATAACGAAGGAGGTCAAGCTGACCTAATGAAAAACTTTACAAATATGATAGTCGAAGCTATGGAGAATAGAGCTCCTTCTGCAAGAGAAAGAGCGAGGAATCAACCAGCTGACAGATTGGCTAACTTCAAGGACTTTAAGGCGGTAGGACCGCTTGAATTCAAGGGAACCACAGATCCGATTGAAGCCCAAACTTCGGTAAAGGAGACGGAGAAAGCGTTCGTCATTGTGCGGGTGGTAGAAGAGCAAAAGACGGCTTTTGCAATATACTTAATGAAGGGAGAAGCTAACTACTGGTGGGAGACTAATTAGGCAAGAGCTGGTATAACGGTGGTAGCGTGGACAAGATTTAAGGAGTTGTTCTTTGAGAATTACTTCTCACCGAGTATGCAAGCTCGGATGGAAGTAAAGTTCTTGGAACTTAAGCAGGAGAACATGTCGGTATCGGAGTATGCTGCCAAATTCAACGAATTAGCAAGATTTGCACCTCATCAGGTGGACACAGAAGCAAGAAAAACGAGAAGATTTGAGAGCGAACTGAAGCCGGGGATATTCAATAAGGTAGCGGTATTGTAGATCAACACGTTCATGGCTTTGTTGGAGAAAGTGTTA